>VMBQ01001339.1:0-62725 GCA_007657795.1 Dreissena rostriformis
CTATGGTTAAAGGTACAGTCTTAAAAATCTAAAATCACTTAAATTAAATAATTACATTATTACTGTTAAGATGGAGTATATTTTCTAGGGAAGGTATTTTGAGAAATTCATTCTTTAAATTGAGTTTTGTTTGTTAAGACCTTATCTTTATTTAATTTTGTTCTCATTGTTACAACTGACTTCAAAATTATGAGAATGTTTAATGTAATTGTAATTAAGACTTAAAATCATGTTATATCCGTTATGACCTTCCAGTCATTAGTTAAAACTCAGTTACATGTTCCTTTTTCGCCCATTTCTCATTTTGTCCAGGGCATAAGTCCCCTAGGACATTTGCCCCTTAGTAACGTTTAGCCCCTACCTATTTTTAAATTCATTTTTTAGGTATTTGATTTCATCTTTTGTAATTAAATGCAATCAAAAGATAGATTGTAATAGTGTAATTTTATGTGCTTTGTTGTTATCATGTAAATGTTTAGTTCATAAGTCGGCTTTAAAAGCTCTTCAGAGCTAATGTTTAAAATGCTGTATATACCCGACCTTATAAATAAATATTAATGGCAATAATGTTTTTTTTTTTTATAAATAGCCACAACACAAAATGTTACTTATGTATCTAATTGTAAGGTACTTTTATACTTCTGGATGGCGTCAGATAGCAAAATGTTTGCAAAATAAATAGAGTCCAATTAAAGAAAAAAATAGTAAAGAAATTAAGAAACAAACACTAAAATGTACGTGTGGTACAAGCTATATATTGAAAAAATTATATATATTAGACTTCAACATATAAATAATTGTATGTATTTACATATGACATTAAAAAATGGAATAAAAATGCTTACTTTAAAAAAGGTTTTAACGTTTTAAAACGAATCCCGGACAATCGCTCCCACGGTCATTCGCTCCTTCGCTAATTAT
Source organism: Dreissena rostriformis (assembly GCA_007657795.1). Classification (NCBI taxonomy): domain Eukaryota; kingdom Metazoa; phylum Mollusca; class Bivalvia; order Myida; family Dreissenidae; genus Dreissena; species Dreissena rostriformis. The sequence goes on from VMBQ01001339.1 coordinate 922, forward strand.
GAAAAGGCGGAAGGTCACTCCTACATTATTTTGACAACCCGGACAGTCGCTCCTACGTTATTTTGACAACCCAGACCGTCGCTCCTACATTATTTTGACAACCCAGATAATCGCTCCTACACAGGCTGACCGCGTTTGTTCGTTAGAAGTTCCATGTTGGAAGTTGATTTGAAGGTGTGGGACATTACTATATATAGTTTGTTTTCACAGTTTGCTAAATTACAGTTAAAAGAGTCGACAAACTGTAACCTAGTTTGTTAATTAGTCAATTAATTAATTAAATTCACATTGATCGTCTCATGTTGAATCGGCCTACTGTTACGTAAATTTAATTGTCGGCTAATCATAGGTGCATCTAATTGTAGGAAACAATAGCCGTGGTGTCTAAATAATGTAGGAGCGACTGTCCGGGTTGTCAAAATAATGTAGGAGCGACTGTCCGGGTTGTGAAAACTACGTAGGAGCGACTCTCCGTGTTGTTAAAATTAGCGTAGGAGCAATTGTCCTAGGGAGCGATTGTCAGGATACCTTTTAAAACACATGGGAACATAAATGTCCTAACGTGCACTTTTTTGAAGGGGCTTTTGTCCTTGGGGCTAATGTCCTAGGGGCTAATGTCCTGGGGGCTATAATGTCCGTACCCCGTCTCCCCCATAGTTTCAATAAGTCATGTAATGTTTTTGGTATTTTTATTTGTGAGGAGCGAAGCTCACAAATAATGCAGACGCAATTTTGCAAATCAGTATGCCTTAGCTACGGTTGGGCCCGTAACCCATGACTGCCTGTGTGGATAACTCCAGTCAAATTTAGCAGACGACAAATGCTTAAAGCGTTTCTGTTTTTACTTAACTGGTACACTGCAGTAGACGACAGCCTGTAATTATGTAAACAATAGGTTTAAGAGCTTGTGGGACATATTGGCCAGTCTAGTGTTTAAATCAGCTTGTGCGATGACATTGGTAAGTTTATCATTGAAATCTGTACAAATTGGCTGCTTACAGGGAAAACGGGGCTTAATGCTGCATTAAAAGTATGTCATGTGGGCAAAATTGTTTCTCAATAATTTAAAGAAAATAGATAGAGTATTAGATACACATATCACAACATGTACATGATTATAGGCTTGTTATTCNGATTTTACCAATTTTATCAGTACCTGCTACTTTCCCCAAAGGGCAAACAAAATCTGAGAATATCAAAATCAAATAAAAAAGAAGTTGCATCCACTTTGATACTCATACAGAGTTTTTATACACATGTACATTGAAACTGTATGTTACCAAACTCTTCACCTGAAATCAGAAGAGTTTTTACTACCCACAGAAAATATTATTTGGTTCCCTGAATCAAGACTGCTTAAATACTTTTAAAAACGGCAGAGCAAGAAAACATACATGATGGTGAATAATCACTAAAATTCATTAACGGTAAACTTGTAAATCTTTAGCTACAAATAATAAAAACATTAATTATGATTAGTTTACCAGATTTGCTTTTTAAATGTGTTGTTGTCTTTCAGATTTTACAATGATAGTCTATACCACATTGAACCATTTGACAGCTATTAAATATCGTTTGACCCCCCCCCCGAATATCTGTAAGCAAACTAAATTGACAATAGAGCATAATCAAATGATATCCTCTACTTTGTTCAGTTTAAAATTGATTGTGATTGTAAAATAAACAACATATATCTAGTATTTCCTCAGTTTATAACTTTTCTAAAGTGAATTATTCATAGATTTAAACCTTTTTGACCCATGTAAACAGATTCTACATCACAAAGCCAGTAATATGAACCAAATTGATAACTTATAATGGTAAAGATGCATTACAAAAGAATCAAGGCGATGAAGGCACTGAAGTTATTTGCTATTGCATAATCTTAGACGCAACTCAGTTTTCAAAATTATGTTATAGTTTTTTCTATCGCAAGTTTGAAATGAACACAACCCATTCAAATGTATAAAGAGTGTGTCTTAAAACACAGGTCGAGATGTGGGTGCACTGTTTATCCTCATATTTATGTTATAGAGATAACTATATAACAACAATATACGTCTCTTTTTTTCGCCATTTGTTGCTGCACTGGCAACCATCTTTAGAATTTTAGTTGTCTTGCTCAAGAATAACAAGCGTAGAATCATGTACATGTTGTGTTATGTGTATATAATACTTTATTTATTTTCTTTAAATTATTGAGCAACAATTTTGCCGACATGACAGACAGACTTTGAATGCATCATGCCTTGTTGTGAGCCATAATTGAATCATTTCCTAGGCCTAATTGATCCACTGCCAATTTGTATTCTATGTTTAATTGGATTGAGTTGTTTTAAGCTTTGAAAAAAGCTAGTTGCCCTGCTTTTTAGCCCAACTATAACCAACTTTTAAAATTGAGTTTCCTGGGCTAAAATCTACTTGCCCCAGGCTAACAGGCAACTACTGAACCTGTAAGTTATACATGATGTAAGATCTGACAGTGTATTAAAATCATTCAATTTGCAAGTCTGAAGACATTAAAGGACCTTTTCCAATTTGGTAAATTGACAAAATTAAACGATTTAATAATTTGGAGAGTTATGCTGTTGTCGTTATATTTTTTCATACTACGAGGATTGCTTATATAAAGTATAAAATACATATCTCATTGTATGAGCACGGATGGCCGAGTGGCCTAAACGATAGACTTTTATTCCAGGGGTCAGTGGTTCGAGCCCAGTTGAGGGTTACTTTTTTTGTTTCTTTAATTTTATTCTTGTTTTTTAAATGGAGCTTTTAAGATCAATTGTTTACATTTATCAATATTAAACATTTTATGACAAACTGTTAAAAGGTCCCTTTTAGGTGTTTAGTAAAAAATGCCACAATGTAAAAATTAAGAACTCATTGGTTGTTTATTTGATTTAAAAGTGATTTTGTTTATTTGCCTTGTCAGCGAGGTTACTTTGAAGTTATTATCACTTTTATCTTCTTTTTTTCAAATCATTAATAGAAAAGATAATTTAAGCTTCATTTTGGGAAAACCGGGCTTAATGCATATGCATGGGCATCCCAGTACCATGCAGAGACTCTCTTTAAACGAAAAACCCCAGAAAATTAGAAAGTGTCGTCCTTGATTAGCTTTTGCGAACAGGCTAATCAGTGTGCACAGGACACCACTTATTTGACATGCATTAAGCCCCGTTTTCCCTGAACGCAGCCAATATGTACAGATTTCAATGACAAACTTGCCAATGTCGTCGCACAAGCTTTTTAACACTATTGATTACATACACACACTCACTGCCTGCAGTGTACCACCAGTGGTGAAGTATAAACAGGATAATCAGTGTGCACAGGCAGATGCAGTGGTTATCGTTCTTGCTGTAGCTAAGAGCAGACAGACTTGCAAAATTCCCTCTCAACATAAGATTTTGTAATTTGTACATTTAAATTCAGTTGCCCAAACAGATTGTCAGAAACTTAATAGATATTAGCTAGTTAAATCATAATAATAAAGTGCTTAATACATATACATTTTAAATATTTAAAAAATATAATGCTAAACATTTAACGTATTCAGCGTGTACCGGTAAAATAAAACTCTGACATTACGTAGTCATATGAAGAGTGTACGGAACGATTGCCGGACATACGTTTCCATGGACAATCGTTCCGACGCTGTTTTGACAATACGGACATTCGTTCCTTAGTTTTTTTGACATCCCGGACAATCATTTTCACATTATTTTGACAACCCGGAATTCAGTCCACGCTATTTTAGTTTAAACCTTTTTATTTTAGCTCGATTGCATCGAAAGCCTTAGGCTTATAGAATCGCTCTCGAGTCAAAATGCAGTTTAGTTTAAACCTATTTTGACAGCCCGGACATAAGTTAATGCATTAAATTGACAGCCCTGACAATCTCCCATACAATCGTTATCGATTACATTCATTCCTTATTAACATTTACCAGAATAAGTGAAAACAATTTAACAGAATATAACAATTAGATCCGCATAACAAGTTGATATGTTGTTCTTTATTTAACTTGTAATTATGAAGTAATGCAAAATAAGAAATCAAAGTTTTTTTTTGCATAGCCATCGTATTGTAGAGTAAGACGTGTGTTTCTTGGCGTACAAATGACCTACAGAATGACCGCGATTGTTCGTAAGAAGTTATATTTTGGAAGTGAATTTTAAGCAATGGGCCATTATTATACATACAAATTGTTTTCACAGTTTGCGAAATCAAAGTAAATAATCGACAAACTGTTTTGAAACGGCTTAGAGTTAACAAGTTACGTTAAATGAATTGTTCACAAACTGTCATTCAGTTAATACATAACTCTACTAATCAATTAAAATCATATTGGACGGCTCATTCTGAATCCGCTTACTGTCAACAAGATTGGTAAATTGAATTGTCGGCTAATTAACGATGATAATCTTTGATCGGAATATTGCTTCGTTGTTTAGTTTTGCATTTAATTGTAGGAACCAACGTCCGGACTGTCAAATACCATAAAAACAAATGTCCGAGCTGTCAAAATAATTTATGAACGATTGTCCGGTTTGTTAAAGCCACACACCTTGAAATGAAGTACATGTTAATCAATACATTTAGATGCAATTTGAAAGTGTGCACAATTTTCATTAATTCTATAGCTTAGTTAGCAAGTAATGTATTATTTTTCAACCGGGAATTACCGCTTTTTAAACCGAAAGTAGGATTTCTATACGTGTACGTCCATTTCGACCAACGCGATATTTTTAATTTTAAGTTATTTTTTTAATTTTTAAAGCGCAAAAAAGACGGATATCTACCTTGTAACCACCAGATATATTCTAATTGGCATAGATAAAATTAAATCTAAAACCTAGTTAACGAGTAATTTATTATTTTTCAAACGGTACCGCTTAAAGCGCAAAAAAGACGGATTACTACCTTGTAACCACCAGATATATTCTAAGTGACATAGATAAAATATGTTTTTTATTTATTCTTAAATTTATTATGCCAAATAAGGTGTTGCTTTAATACAACGTACGAACGATCGATAAAGATGTGTGTCATGACCAGGTCCGATTATCAGGTAATAATTATCTTTGAAATTAAATATTTATTATATGTATTGTAGTTACTATAACAATTTATCCGTAAATTGTAGGAACACGGATACTACACAGATCCTTCTAAAAACGTATACCACACAGATCATATTACAATAAAAATGTTTTTCGTGAACTGTTTTTCATAAATGTATAACAGAAACCTGAAAATGCATACAAAATGATATATTATAAGCTCCGCCCTTAACGTTTATTGCTTAATTTTACCAGATATGATGTTTCGGTGTCAAAGTAATATAAAGTCCCCACACTGATCATTCATTTTTCTATTAAGCTTAAACTGAACCCTTGCAGATTAAAATAATGTATTCGTGTTTATCTTCGATATCACGTTGTTGCAATGTGCAAACACAAGAGTCCAGAATCCACAATTGATGTAAACGAATTTTATTAATATATTTTGCGTTGAGTTGTATGCTTGTGAGTTTGTAAACGTCACCAATTTACTCGCTATTAAAAGAGTTGCAAAACTGTTTGCAAACGAAACAACAGCATATGAACATTTCATATTTTTTCAGACAAAGTGGAAACAGGGAGGAGAGATCAAAATGAGAAGTGTCCAGTTTCTTTTAATATGTCAGTTAAGGTTTGCGGTGCTGCAAAGTGATTGTGCTTTGGCCACTAGGGTGTTATATTTGCGGGTGGAACCGTTAATTATGCATGTTACATAGCACAAACAGGAATATTCAACATACATTGCTTTTTTTGCAGGATGTGACAACGGGTGTTTGAACACTCTAGCCCCAAGTTCGCCCTGACGGGTTACCACGTGTTCGCCGGATGTCCTCTAATTAGCATTGACTTAAACTCGCGTCTGCAAACCATGTTATCTAAAAAGTGAATGCTAAAAAGGGTTAAACATACACATATAAATTGGAATTCCAGACATAAATACATTATTACCAAAACAAGCAATATTGAGACTTTGAGTTATTTTTTTATTTGTTAAATAAATGCTATACTTGGCTGCGTGTTATCCCATCAAGCTCCATGCTATTCAACCGCAATATAATTTATTATTGTAAATGTGTATACATATGTTGTAGAAACTTGAATTGTCCACTTTGAAAGTGAACTCCAATACGTTTTAAAGTTAACGTGTTTGCCCTCATTGATTCTGTAAATCATTTCAATCATTTTTATAGATTTGAACAACAAAATTGCATTGAAGTAAGTGACATATCATCTATATTGGTAGGTTAAAAAAAGACAAAAACTTTCAATTTCGTGATTTTTTTATTTGGTTGCCAGTTGTCCGTTTAAAATAATATGCCAAAATCAGAAGATCCTAATTTGTTCCTGAATATGTGTAGAGGTGCATGCATACATGACGAATTGTCCTGTTAAAGGCTCCATTACTGTGATGTTTCTTCATGATATAATCCACGTACAGAGTTGTATTCTTAATTCAAACTTTAATATTGTTGTATATGACGACACTACCTATTTAATTTATTCACTTTAGTGTTATGAAATGATATGGTCAAGTAGTAATCAAATAACTAAACGCATACTGCAGTCATTGATCGTATACACTATACACTACGCACATGTTAAGTCAACAAACATATGTGAAGTTTTTGGTTTGTATGTTATGTTAAAAATGAATAATATCCTCGGTCAATGAACTCTTGAAATAAGCCTGAATTTGATTTGACTTGAGAAAAAAGCAGCAAACAACAATAATTGTATTTTAAATGTAAAAATAATCAACAAGAATAGTAAAACGTTCAAAATGTATCTTGAAGTTCTCAACCCTAATTAGGCTGAACACACTAAGTTTTATTTAACAGGTCTGCCGAATGTAATTATCCGTAGCCACATCAGATTGCTTTATTTTGCGTTTTAAAACAAACACTAATTTTGAATAAAACGTTCGGTGAATGCTATAACACTTATTAATTAAGCGCACACAAGAATTACTCTCGTAATATTAACATTGTTAAAAGGTTTTATGAATATCGGAGAGGTTCACTAAATGTGTGGCAATATTTGTGATAATAAAAACGAAAATTTCTTCAGCTTTGATGCATCTGATTAAACAAAAATGGCCTGCTAAACTCAACATTAACTTTGGTAAGTATTACTTGTATGGCAACAAAATGTAATCAAGTGTAAACAAGCAAACATGCTCTTACGTAATTATAAAAAAACTCCCTGAGTGTAATATTATCTCAAAAAAGCACTTCATGTACAATATAATTATAACAAGCTTTATAAAAAAACGAAAACGTTATGCAAAATAAAGTCGACTATGAACTTATGCACAAAAACTAAACAAGACATTCAGAAAAGAAACGCTTTTGTTGAAACCTATTATTTAGCAAACAATGAAACTCTAGAAACTCTATCAGGAGATAATGTTTTGTTCTTATCCACTACCTGTATAACCGAAACACAAACTGTAGACATACACTTCTCAAAATTGGGATAACTGCCCATGAACTGGCAATGCAAATACAAAGCATTTGGGGTTTAAACATGCTTAAGGTTTAGCCTAACCACACTCGTAAACCAAAATAAATCACAAACCACACGCGCGTCTAACACGATCTCAATCAAGTGCAATACGTTAGTCAGTTATTAAGTAATGGTTTTCAAAATATAAAAAAACAACACACCTCCAGATACTCTATCATGATAAACATTCTTATCCACTATGTTCATAACAAAACACCAACTATAAACATAAATGATGTTCTTTTATAAGACTATAGTAAGGGTTCTATTATTAGTCTATTTCACTTAACTTGAAAAAAAGTGACCAAAGTGTGCAGAATGTTCTTGTTCTTCAATCCGCATGCAATACTCGGAAAACCCATTACACAATGTTAACTCACTTAAACGGATTTAGTCTGATGGTTCCTATAGCAAATCGCAAGATCAAAATAAGTGAGAATCACCTTATTCCTAATCGATTGTAACTAGTAACTTTGAAGTGGCTTTGGTTCACATTTGGGTCATACCTTGAGTCTAACCGAAGAAGCATTTCGATCGACACGCTGGCTCATTATGTATTGCTGATTTATGAAGAAAGGTTCTTCCGCTTGCGTGATAATAACCGTGTCCTAGCACATCAATCTCAGAAACAGATAATTTGTTTGTATTTCTTCACAGCTATAAAGAATTACCAAAACAGTCTTGAGTTAGAAAATGAGACTTACAGACTTGTATTACATAAGATGCAGATATTTATATCAAAATAAAGAAAAAACACAACATTTGTAGACTTTTCTTAGTGTAATGCATACGAACAATATTTCATGTGTTTAAGAGTTATGCGATCGCCTGAAACTATGGTACCAAAATGCACAGTTAAGAAACGATTTTATCGTCGAACAGATGTTGTGATTGCAGTTGTAGAAAATATACATACGAAACATGCCTACATATAGAACATCCTATTTTAAGGATATGTATTTAACGATTTTCTATTGCATATTATTTATTGTTGAATTAATTACTTCATTATATAAACTTGATTTAACATTCAGTTTGACATATTTAAGCAAGAACGTAAGACGGTAAATTAAACATTGTTGTTGTTTTTTATCGACAAAATGCTGTCGTACAGTAAATGCATTTAAAAAGTATATATTCCGTTACCGTCAGTTTATATGTGCACATAATATTGCACAGTTCTATTCTTTAAATGCACTTTATGCTTGATTGTTTTCGAGACGATGCAAATCAAAATTGCTACGCCGCATTGTATTTCGTTGAAGTTGTATGCACGACACGTTGCGATTGAATATTGTACAAACTATTTAGATTACAGATAATCTGTATTTTCTAATGTATATGTGTCAGCATATTGCATTAATTTTTCAGTGTACACGTTTTAGATTGAACATATTGTCGATCTATACGTAAATCTCTACGAAGAAAAAATAAGAACATACAAATAACCAAGAGCTACAGCTTCCAAAGAAATTATTGTGTGTTCTAAAGATGATAGAACAATGACAGAAAATTTGAAAATCATGAACAAGCATCGTACCAATATAAGCACAAAACAGTGAACAAATCCCTTGTATTGGAATGTGGATTATTTCGTCAACATAAAAAAATAAAATGCGTACCTTTCGAGAAATAACAACGTAAATAACTAACCATTTATCTCAATAAGTGTTCAGCAAACATTGTACACGTTCATATCATTACAGGACTTAATGCAATTATTTATACAATATATTTACACACCTTTCCAATCAATACTATGTTTTGCCTATCATAAACAAATGCTTGAGAAAATAACACGTGTTTCACAATTTATATATAAGGGACGAATCTAAAAGCACGGGGAAATTAACGTAGTAAATAGAAACTTTTGAAAAAAACGATCTTCGCATACAGTTTTTGTAAACATGATTAGGTGTCAGTTTAAAAAAAATTACAACAATATAAAAAATACAACCGACCAAATAATGAGTGAACCTAATAAGGATTTAATTGACAAAAAAAACCGTCTAAGATGAGAATAGTCATTATAAAAATAAATGTGTTGAGTTTAAATTTAAGTATTGTGTAAGGGAAAAGCACACAGCATTAAAACTCATCAACTTTGAAACTTATGTCAATACAAATTCATATGTTAAAATATAATAAAAATAGTAGTTTTAATGTTGATTATATATAAAATTAAATTGCATTAAATGCCGGATTTTGTTTGAAGTCTTCTTTGCTCGCATTAATTGATAACTAGCTATATTCGCCAATGAGTCTAGGATTGTATAAGTATTGGAGTCCACCACATTGGGCTGATCCTCGTAAATAAAACTTCCACAAACTTTCAATTAGTGTTCTGCAGTGACTTGTCAACCTGACATCTAGATGGACAACTTTGTTTTTATTGCCTAACGAAAGCTCCAGCGTTGGACACACGGCTCAATTATCGCAGAGAAATTCCGTTCTTGGACCCATTAATGTATTGAATAAATATCACATGGATGCAAAACAATTCTAGCAAGCAACTAATGCTGTCGCAGTCTCTTCAACATCTTTTAAAAGCTTACTTTACGGGAATTATATGCGATCTTAGCGATGTTGATGTCATTTCTGAGTGCAGAAAATAGTCGCATAAGAGGACAAACGAATCTTTAGAAAGATCAATATATAAGTGTTATTTACTGTTGCACTGTTGCAGGCATTCTTGTACAAGTGGAGTGAAACGGTCATAAATGCTACACGCATATACCGTTATATGCGCGGATTATTTTGTGTGTAACTCCCTTTCCGGTGAAAATAAAACGCGTTAACAGACCACAAAATAAACGAGTTCTTAATTGAATATCACGCATTACTTTTTTTCCTTAGAAAATGATAAATATTAAGGGATTATACATACAAATCTCAATTATGCGTCTCATTATTGAATATATATGTTTTCACATTATGACGGAAGCCACAATTTATATGACCTAGACCTTAATATTTTCCTGAAACACGTTACACTACTGTATACTGATGCCCAAAGGGATCACGAATTAGTATCTCTAATGGATACATTCATGAATTATAGATACTATGATATTTTTGGATACTCGATGTTAATGTTGAGATAACAAAAAATGTTAGTGTTTGGTGACAGTCCCCGAAGACCAAATTAATATCACCGTCAACAATATTTCATTCGAATAAGTAGATACATTCAAATATATAGGTATTGTTTTTAGTAAAAAATACGAACAAATGGCGTCTTATAAACGCCAAAAAAAACTCGTAACTTAACAAGCAGGAAAAGACTAAATAGTCTGGATTTCAAGATAAGACATTTAGATGTCCCCATCGATTGCCAGCCCAATGTGTTTGCCAACGTTGTAGTTCCAATTAAAGCAATATGCTTTTGAAAATGGGGTTATGATTAACTGGACATCATCGAAACAATTCAAACGCATCTCAAAGCACACTTTTACCATAAATAAAAATACATTATATCGTATGGCGTGCTTATTCGATATCATCGGCATATTTAAAGCGTTTTGCTGGATTGTTGGTATTTGGTACAACCTAAGTCCTGATCATAATATCCTGTCATCCACTACATATAGAATGTAACTTGAATACTCTTAAATAAATGGTTATTCATATATGTGGCTTAATAAAGTCTAACAAATTTGTGAAGACTGTGATTTTAGTTATATCTGGCAAATTCAGAACTATACAATTTCTAAAGCTTATGTATTGCCTATAGTTGAAAACTAGTACATCAATACTGGAATAATAACACGTACGGCTCACCGACATGCTTGAACTACAAATCTGGACAAAAATTGGAAGAACTGTACACGCTATGACTAGATATGTATCATTTTTGTATACAACCTCTAATGAATTCCATTAATATCTCAAATTTCCTTTATTTTCTAGGGAAAGACATACATTTTAACGTTCATTAATAGAGACTCAATTCACGTATTGCAATTCCTAAATATTGTGACAGCATTGATAAGTATTAGTCAAATTGTTAATATTGTTTGCAAAACGTTTCAGATACCACCTGTCAACAATAGAAAATGTCATTGTATTTTATAATATCTAACCATTTTTTTCACTGTTCATGTTTTATACCAACGATTTTTAATCAATCGGATTCGTTTAATTATGTCAAGTGACACTCGAGATACTATAACTTAATTTGATGAATACATTAGTATAACACGGGATTATTTGCGATCATCACAGAATGCTTGATTAACATGTATATATTTATGGAAATTCGGATTCGACCCCAAGCTAAGGTAGATATGTAGACAAGAAAATAATATCTGAAGAAATTTTTAACAGGCCTTGCATGTCAATATTATTAACTTTAAACTGATAAACATAGTGGATATCCAAATACACTGGACGAACAAAATGCTAATGATATTTGAAATATAACTTCTTTATCATATGTTCGTTACCTAAACAAAAGAAACAAAACATATTTTGTGTAATAGTCCATTTTTGTGTTATGAAAGAAACCTATCTTTAACAAGTAACGATATTGACTAGGTTCTTAATGTTTAATATCTAGGAAAAACTACAACATAAGCGCAACGTGCATTGTTGTTTATAAACTTACATTTCCAATCATGGAACATCGATACAAAAACAATATAACTTATAGAATTAAGCCTTATTGCTATCGACTCGCAAATCACGGGATCCTCCTACGCGTTATCAATCGATCTAAGTATTAGGCGTTTTTCTGTACATTGTGTGGACTATGAAATACAATCATACAACAATCCAGACGACACTCCATTTATATCTCAATATCGTCCGACAAACATGTAAAAAAGCCGTTGGTTTGCATTTCGAGACTCACAAAGTAGCTGTATTTGATGGTTCATAATGAGATGCTGACATATAAGTAGAAAGATTCTTCCGCTTGAGAGATTATAACATTGTCGAAGTACATCAATATCTTAAACAAATGAGTCGCTCGTTTTAAATAGAGTAGTATCGTCGAAAAAAGACTGACGTTGTTACAAAGACATGTTTTCGAATTCTGAACTTATACCACAAAAGAGATATTTAACGAATGATCAATCTAAGTATGGTATATGTCCGCTAATCATGATAAAAAACATGCGTTGTTGTTTGGTTTGCTTTAATATATATTGGGTTACTAACAACAGCAAAGCAAGACACTTGGAATCAAATGAAAAAATATATGCTCCAAAGAATTCACTTTAATTAATTAGCCGTATAATATGCATGTCACAATAGCTTATGAGTAAAAAAATAATAGAAGGATCATGTGTATATAACATCAATTTCATGTCTTCTGAAGTTTTCATCCATTTAATATATTTTTCTTTATTAACCAACGAGTATTTGCTCGTTTCAATTAATCTGACAAAAAGGCCTATCAATGAAAATAGAACTGTTAACATCTTTTTAATTAGTATTTCACAATGACTTGTCGACCGGACATATTGCTGGACAACAGTTCTTACTAAGTTTTTTACAACTAATGTCTGTTAAATATGACACTAGGCCTATATTTTCCTTGACATTTCTATATAACGTTAAAACGCGATGATTTTCTAGGGTTTCTCTCCATAACAATAAAATGCAAAATACAATACAGGTCGAACGTTGTTTATCCATCGAGATAAAAGCATTGCCATTTATATAATCAAAGTTTGACCAGACATCTAAAATGTCATGTTTTTGTCCAGAAATAGATTAAAATTTCCGTTTGAACACCAGTTTAGTTATGCGTTATCAACATCTATCGGGGACAAGTTAACAATTTTTTAATAATAATAATAATAATAATAATAATAATAATAATAATAATAATAATAATAATAATAATAATAATAATTATTATAATAATAATAATTATAATAATTATAATAAGATTAAGATTAATAAGATTAATAATAATAATATATTCAGACATACATACTTTACTTTAGAACGCCATTGTTCTTGTCTTATTTTAGAGGGGGCGGGGCGTTTTTTTTTATAAATGTATTGTAAAACCTACTTAACGCTACCTGTTCAGATCGATAAAGGTCCTTAGGATCCAGATGTGTGACTCAGTGTCTTTAGACATTTTGCTTTTAATTACATGTAAGCAAAAGTTGCTTATAATTGTATTTAACATCATCTAATGAGATATTTGTCTCAAGCATAATAAGCGAATATATTGCAAATCGGAATCTATATTGGTTTTCTCATAGTTATGTTGTTAGCTTTAAATAATATATATCAATATCAAATGCTTGTTTTTATGTTATGTGGCACAATAGATTCCATTCAAATTCCCGCAACGATATCTATTCACACGACACACGAACACTAGCCTAGTACATGAACATGTGTTGAATATATTGTTCCAAAAAAAAGATTTTTTTTTTATATCTTGTTTAATCTATGTTACAGGATCACATCTAACGTTGAAATTGTGTCTTTTGCTAAAAGGAACACTGAAATTGTATGGGTAACTTTATTTAACAAAATATTATACGAAATATTCGTTGATTTTGAGTGTTAATGGGGCTTTAAAATAATAAGATTTTAAAATCTGTTTTTTAATATAAGAAGTGAAGTCACTTTGTTGTCAATTGTCCAGCACATATCTTAAACCATCACGTCATTAGATAACAGCATACAGTACATTATTAAGGAAATGAAATGCAATCTCAATGGTTTCATACAAGCCATATATTTAAAATAGTTTCATTCAGATTATATCACTATACAAAAATGTATAATCCAACCTTACATATCTTTAACAGTAGAACGTATCCCTGAACATATCTTCAATTTTGTCATATTTCAATTTCAGATGTTGTAGTCGGTAGAGCTATTTTTTTGAGTGGATAAAACATATTGACGATCTACCTTACATGTAGTTTTTTTTTTAAACAAATTTATGTAGATACATCGCTAGTGGATAGTTTAATATAGATTATAGATGGATCATATTTTTTGTATAATAATTATTTCAAAACAAAAACCATGATCGTTTTAATAGATTACCGTTACTTGCTACACTTGGACACTAAACTGTATCATATTCGATTCGCGCTTCAAGTTTTGATATTCATGTTTTCATTTTTGAACGTTTGGCCGATTTCGTTTTCATTTAATCCGAGGGTAAATGTGAGTTGTGCATTCCTTTTCATTGGTCGTAACAAGGCCGTTATTCCGGTTAAAATCATTTTATCTGTAAAGTTTATGTTCTCATATAAAAATAGGTAAGAAAAAGAATTTCTCTTCTGATATAGTTTCTTATGTTTCGTTGTTTGCTATAGTTTATACTGTTCATTAATTTAAATTTTACAAAATTAATGAATATATTCTTATTTAATATTACAATAAGTAGTGTTCTTACTTCCATCAAAGAATGGCTTGAAAAACAAATGAGACCGTTAATAGGATGTACATAAGGGTGTCATGTAAACCTTGGCTGTCATGTTAAGCGCACGTTTACATGACACCCAGAGTTTTCTTCTATAAAATTATTTAGTGGTTGAATAAAAGAGCATTGTTATACATATTTATTAAATAATAAAAAGTGATGCTTTTATTTAAGGTACACATAAAACCAATTTAGTTTACACAAAAGACAGATGGCCCATGCTGTATAGGTTGTTTTGCACTTATGGGTGTAATGTCTAATCCGAATAGATGTTCTTCTGCATGGTATTTATCACAATAACATGCACCTGCACGAATCTTCAATTAGAAAAGGTTAACCAACATCTATAGTACGTAGCATCATGTTGAATTATACAATTCTGGCGCAATGATCATATTTTGACACTTTTATCTAGATGGTCTGTTACCATGAGAATGCGGAGCGTAAAATCTACAAAAGCTCAATTTCGAAAAGACGCGTTGAGCTTCAAATTCTGCTTTGGTCAATATTGCTTCCATTTACGATAAATGAAATCTTCATTACAGCCACTTCATAGAGCGCATGATTGAGTTGTCTAATAATGGATATGGGCTAGACGACTAAATTTAGCATGTGGCGATCGTAAATACTGCCTAGCGATGATAAATAAGATCGTATGAAAAACACTTAGTTAATGTGGATCACTTTAGTATGCCACTTCAATGAAAAGAAAGACATTTCATTCAAATTAAATAACATTATTATTGTATTTTGAAATTGTTTATTTTAGTTGTATTCATATGAAGTCATATAATTATGTTGTATTCATTTTTTAATTTCGTATTGACCAATGTCTAGCTTTTAAATTTGCAACCTCTGTGCCCTGTACGCGCTGCGTTCAGCAAAAGTTAACAAAAGTTGTGTGTTTTTTTACAGAGACTCAATAATGTTACGTAACGGTCTCTCTCCTTAATTTCAACAGAATATTGTTAAAACGTCACATTGGTTTCACTTTTTTTCAAATTTTCAAGCTAATTCGACGAATAGCATTTAAAAGAATGAATACTTTAATTAATTTATATTGTGTAATATGTACAATACACAAAATTGTACAAATGCATGTGTACCAGAATTGACTTTTACTTGGAAAAAAACACACCATCTGTTTCTGGATCTTTGACAAAATAGTAACCAAAAAAAGCATCAAATTACCAATCGTTAAAGTGTACCCTTTAAATGATCAATATATATGACGTCTTATGTTTTTTTCAGTTAAGCAATTTTGCGTTTGAAAAAAAGCAACACAGATGTAATAGTAATTATATTTATTTTTTTGAATTGACAACAAATATAATTCTGGTTCATTTACATTTCATGTCTTTTGTTATAATTGTATCACGTCATTTGTTGCAAAAGAGCATCAGCTGTGTCGTTCATCATTATTACTCTTAATAGGAATAATCTGATTCAAACCATTTATAACTGTCACGACTAAGAAATAAAAAAAAATCGATACCAAAATCGTTAAAATGTAAAGCTGTAAAAGTAGAATTATCAAAAAAAAATAGTTAAGCTTTCTTTAAAAGTGTATTTTATTTTTAGCTGGTGTTCGTCAAGAAATCCTGAAATAGTATTAGTCTATCGTTTAAGACTAACGTGAGAATATTAATAATGTTATTGATAACTAGTGAAGTTATACAGTAATAAGATTTAGGGTACCACTTAATTAGCGATATGGTCTGGTGCTTTTCATACAAGTATTGAAAGAAAACTAAGTTCATTGTCTTGTGCGCTTTATTTTGTTTAGAAGCACAATATTTAGTGGACGTGACAATTCGTTGAAGTATATTAATTACATTTTTTGTAATTAAAACTAGGTGTAAGATTGAAAAGAATTACAACAATATATCAACTACAACTAACCAAATAATGAGTGAACCTAACAAGGATTTAATTGAACAAACACAAGTAAACACAAGTAAAGTACTGATTATATTTTTATTGCCTATGCACGTGTAGGTATTTTATGTATTGTTGTGTTATAGACGGAGTACACATTAACAACATCCGCTCGGCGTTAAACTCGTCTATAAGATGTGAAATGTATTGAACAAAAAACGTATATGATGCGACTAGTCATTATAAAAAAAAAATGCGTTGAGTTGAAATTTAAGTATTTTGTAACGGATCCAACAGCAAACAGCTTTAAAACTCATCAACTTCAAAACGTATGGGAATTCAATGTATATGTGAACATATAATAACAATAGTTTTCAATTTGATTTTAGTTTTTGAAATTCAATGCGCATGAAATGCCAGATTCTTTTTGTGTCATCTCTTTATCGGAAGTCTTAATTCATAACTAGCTATATCCGCAAATGAGTCTAGGATTATATAATTATTGGAATCCATCACATTGGGCAAATCCACGTAAATATAACTTCCCAAAAATGTCAATAAGTGTTTTGCAGTGACTTGTCAACCTGGCATCTAGATGGACAACTCCGTTTTAATTGCCCAAAGAAAGCTCCTGCGTTGGACACCCGGTTCATTTATCTCAGAGAAATTCCGTCATAGGATCCATTAATAGATTCAATAAATATCACGAACATGGGTGCAAAACAATACCAGCAAGCAACTAATAACGTCGCATCCTGTTTAACAACTGTGAAAAGCTTACTTTAGAGGAATTACATGCGATCTTAGCGAGTTGATGTCATTTCTGAGTGCAATGATCAGAGCCTAGAAAATAGTCGCATAAGAGGATGAACGAATCCTAAGAAAGATCAATATATAAGTGTTATTTACTGTTGCACTTTTGCAGGCATTCTTGCACAAGTGGAGTGAGCCGGTCATAAATGCTACACGCATATACCGTTATATTACCGTTATACCGGATTATTTTGTTGGTGACTCTGTTTCCGGTGAAAATAAAACGCGTTAAAGCGGGACTGTACGATTTTGTCAAATATTTATGAATTTTTATAAAATTTATTAAAAATTAGTATACATATATTTTTTATGAAATTCGTCTTCAAAGTATAATTTTTATTGCCTATTTTGAATCATCGTAACATAATTTAATCGATATATTAAAATTTAACACATGTAAAAATCGTACAGTCCCGCTTTAACAGACCACAAAATAAACAAGTTCTTTATTGAATGCCTTGCATTACTTTTTTTCCTTAGCAAATGATAAATGTTAAGAGATAATACGTGAAAATCTCAATTATGCGTCTCATTAATGAGTTTATATGTTTAAACATACTGACGGAAGCCACAATTTATATGACCTAGACCTTTATATTTTCCTGAAACACTTTACACTACTGTATACAGATGCCAAAAGGGAACACGAATTAGTATCACTAATGCATACATTTATGAATTATAGAAACTATGATTATTTTTTATACTCGATGTAAATGTTGAGATAACAAAAAATGTAAGTGTTTGGTGACAGTCCCCGAAGACCAACAAAATATCACCTTCAACAATAATTCATTCAAATAAGTACATACATTCAAGTATCTAGGTTTTGGTCTTAGTAAAAAATACAAAAAAAATGGCGTCTTATGAACGCCAAAAAACTACGTAACTGAACAAACAGGAACAGACTGAATAGTCTGGATTTCAAGATAAAACATTTAAATGTCCCCATCGATCGCCAGCCCAATTTGTTTGACACCATGGTAATTCCAATTTAAGCAATATGCTTTTCAAAAATGGGGTTGTGATTAACTGGACATAATCTTAACAGTTCAAACGCATCTCAAAGCACACTGTAAACGTGAAGAAAATTACGTTATGTCGCATGGCGTGCTTATTTGATTACCTCGGCTCATTAAAAGCGTTTTGCTGGTTTGTTGGTTTTGGGTACAAACTAAGTCATAATCATAATATTCTGTCATCCACTACATATATAATGTAACTTAAATACTCTGAAATAAAGGGTTATTCATATATGTAGATTAAAAAAAGTCAAACAGATTTGTGACGACTGTAATTTTAGTTATATCTGGCAAATTCAGCACTATACGATTTACATAGCTAATTTGTTGCCTCTAGATGAAAACTAGGACATCAATACAGGAATAATAACACGTACGGCTCACCGACATGCTTTAACTACCAATCTGAACATACATTGGGAGAATTATGCACGTTATGACTTGATATGTATATACAACTTCTAATGAATTCCATTTCTTAGTCAAATGTTCTTAATTTTCTAGGGAAAGACATACATTCAAACTTTCATTAATCGAACCTAAATTCATGTATTGCAATTCCTAAATATTGTGAATGGGAAGGTTGAATAAACATTTATAAATATTAGTCAATGTGTTAATATTGTTTGCAAACTTTAAAGATCCCACCTGGCTACAATAGAACAAGTCATAGTATTTTATAGTATCTAACCATTTCTTTCACTGTTCATGTTTTAAACACCCGATTTAAGCAATCAGATTCGTCAAATTAAGTCAAGTGACACACGAGATACTATAACTTAATTTAATTGATACATTAGTGTCACACGGGTATATTTGCGATCATCACAGAATGCTTGATTAACATGCACATATTTGTGGAAATTTGGATTCCATCCCAGGCTGAAGAAAATATGTAGACAAAAAAATATAACTCAAGAAATTGTAAACATTTTCTCACATGTCAATGTTAATACATTTAAACTATTGGATGTACAAATACCTTGGACGAACATAATGCTAATAATATTGGAAAAAACTTCTTAAAGATATGTTTGTTACCTGTACAAATAAGAAATATGTTGCAAACATATTGTTGTGAAAAAGTCCATGTATTTGTTATGAAAGAAACATATCTATCACGAGTAACGATATTGACTAAGTTCCTTATGTTTAATATCTAGACAAAACTACACCATAAGCGCAACGATCATTATTGTTTATAAACTTTCATTTCCAATCATACAACATCGATACAAAAACAATAAAACTTATATAATTAAGCCTTATTGTTATCGACTCGCAAATCATTGGAACCTCCTACGCGTTATCAATCGATCTTAGTATTAGGCGTATGTCTGTACATTTTGTGGACTTTGACATACAACAATCCAGACGAAACTCCATTTATATCTTTAATATCGTACGACATACATGTAAACGTGCCGTTGGTTTGCATTTCGCGACTCACAAAGTAGCTGTATTTGATGGTTGATTGCGATATGCTGACATTTAAGTAGAAAGATTATGTTGCTTGAAAGATAATAACGTTGTCGTAGTACATCAACATCGTGAACAAATGAGTCGCTCGTTTTACATAGAGAAGTTTCGTCGAAAAAAGATTGGCGTTGTTACAAAGACATGTTTTCGAATTCTAAACTTATACCACAAAAGAGATATTTAACGAATAATCAATCTAAGTATGGTATATGTCCGCTAGTAATGAATAACAACATGCGTTATTGTTTGGTTTGTTTTAATATATATTGGATTACTAACAACAACAAAGCTATAAAACTGGAATCAAATGAAATAATATTTGCTCGCCTTAATTAATTAGCTATATAATATGCATGCCACACAAGCTTAAAAGAAAGAGTAAAAGTAATTCAGAAGGATCATGTTAATATCACATCTATTTTATGTCTGCTGAAGTTTTCATTCATTTAATACATTTTGCTTTATTAACCAACGAGTATTTGCTCGTTTCAATAAATCTGACACATTTGGCCTATTTATGAAAATAGAACTGTTAATATATTTTCAGTTGGTATTTCACGATGACTTGTCGAACGGACATATTGACAGACGACAGTTTTCTACAACTAATGTCAGTTAAATATGAAACTAGGCCTATATTTTCTTTTACATTTCAATATAACGATAAAACGCGATTATTTTCTAGGGTTTCTCTCCATTACAATAAAATGCGGTAAGTCAAATGTCTTTTATCCATCCAGATAAAAGCATTGCCAATAATATAATCCAAGTTTAACCAAAATCTAAAACGTCATGTTTTTGTAAAGAAATAGCTTTAAGTTTACGTTTGAACACCAGTTTAGTTATGCGTTATCAACATCTATCGGGGACAAGTTAACAAATGTTTTAATAATAACAATAATAATAATAATACAAATAAAACAAATAATAATACAAATAATACAAATAATACAAATAATAATAATAATAATAATAATAATAATAATAATAATAATAATAATAATAATAATAATAATAATAATTAGAATAATAATTAATATAAAAATGAGAATAACAATAAGAATAATAATTAGAATAATAATAATAATATATTCAGATCTACACATTTTACTTCAGAACGCCATTCATCTTTTCTTATTGAATAGGGGCAGGACAGTTTTCGTTATAAATGTATTGTGAAACCTAGTGAGCGCTTGCTGTTCAGATCAGTTAACGTCCATAGGATCTCAGATGTGCGACTCAGTGCCTTTGGTCATTTTGCTTTCATTAATATGTAAGCAAAATTTGCTTATAATTGAGTTCAACGTCATTTAATGAGAAGTTTCTCCCAAGCATAATTAGCGAATACATTTTAAATGGGAATCTTCATTGGTTTAATCATGGTTATGTGGTTTGCTTTAAATAATATATATCAATATCAAATGCTCGTTTTTATTTTATGTGCCACAATATATTCCATTTTATTTTCCCGCAACGATATCTATTCATACAACACACGCACACTAACCTAGTTCCTGAACCTGTGTTGAATATATTGTTCCAAAAAAAAAGAAACAAGAGCATTTTGTATCTTGTTTAATCTATGTTGCCAGACCACATCTAACGTTGAATATTTGGCTATTGCTATAAAGAACACTGACGTTTTATAGGTTAATTTTATTTAACGAAATATTATACGAAATATTCGTTGATTTGAGTGTTGATGGGGTTTAAAATTATAAGATTTTAAACTCTATTTTTATGTCACTTTGTTGTCAAATGCCCGGCTAATATTTTAAACCATCACGTCATTAGATAACAGCATACAGTACAATATTAAGGAAATGAAAAGCAATCTCAATGGTTTCATTCAAGCCATATATTTAAAAAAAAATCAGATTATATCACTATACAAAAGTTTATAATCCATCCTTACATATCTTTAACAGTAGAACATATCCCTGGACATATCTTCAATTTTGTCATTTTTCAACTTCAGTTGTTGCAGTCGGTATAGCTATTTTTGTTGAGTGGATAAAACATATTGACGATCTTCCTTACAACTAGTTTAAAAAAAACAAATGTATGTAGATACATCGCTAGTGGATAGTTTAATATAGTTTATAGATGGACCATATTTTTTTGTATAATAATAATATCAAAACTTAAACCCTGATCGTTTTAATAAATTACCGTTACTAACAACACTTGGACACTTAACTGTGTCCTATTCGATTCGCACGTCACGTTTTGGCATTCATGTTTTCATTTTTGAACGTATCGGCGGATTTAGTTTTCTTTTTATTCGATGGTAAGTATGAGGTTTGCATTCCTTTTCATAGACCGTTACAAAGCCGTGAGTCCATTTGTTATCGTTTTATCTGTTTAGTTTATGTTTCATATAAATATAGGTAAGAACAAGAATTTCTCCTCTTATATATTTTCTGAAGTTTCGTTGTTGGCACTAGTTTATACTTTTCATTGATTTAAATTTTACAAAATAAATAAATGTATTCTTATTCAATAATAAAACTAGTATTTTTCTTACTTCAGTAAAAGAATGACTTGAAAGAACAAATTATACCGTTAATAGGATGTACATAAGGGTGTCATTTAAACCTTGACTGTCATGTAAAGCTCACGTATACATGACACCCATAGTTTTCTTCTATAAAATTGTTTAATGGTAGAATTAAATAACGTTAATATACAAAGTAATGAAATAATAAAGCGTTATGCATTTATTCAAGAGACACATACAGACACATTTTGTTAGCACATAAGACATAAGTTCTGTGCTTTTATAGGTTTAGCACTTTGGGTGTAATGATTAATCCGAATAGATGTTCGACTGCATGGTATTTATAACAATAAAAAACACATGAACGAATCTTCAACTAGAAAAGGTTTACCAACATAAAAAATACGAAACGTCATTCTGAATAATTAAATTATGGCATAACGATATTTGTTTAACAATATTATCTAGATTTTCTGTTACAATGGAAATGCGGAATGTCAAATTTACAAAAGCTCAATTTCGAAAAGACGTATTTAGCTTCAAAGTCTGCTTCTGTCAATATTGTTTCCATTTACGACAAATTCAAATCGTCATTACCTCCACTTCTGACAGCGCATGATTGAGTCTTGTTATAAAGGATATGGACTAGACGACTATATGTTGCATGTGGCGATCGTAAAAACTGCCTAGCGATGATAAATAAGATAGTATAAAATACATTTAATTCATTTTGAGTTACTTAATTATGTCATTCAATGATATGACAGATATTTAATTCAAATTCAATAACATTATAATGTCATTTTGAAAACACAAAATTGAATTCATAAGGGGTAATATCATTATTCTACATTTGTTTTTAGTTTCATATTGAACAATGTCTTTTAAATTTGCAACCTATGTGCACCCTCGCACACGCTTCGTTCAGAGCCACAAGACACAGCTGACGACAGACGCTTGTGTGGTGCATTGTAATCGAATAATCTCAACTTCATATGTTCGGTGCGTGCCTTTACTCGAAAACGAAGAAAAAGAGCGTTTGAACCTGAATGAAAAACAGTATTGTTAAGCATTAAACAATTTGTCTTAGGAATAAATGCAGTATACGTGAGAAAGAGTGTTGCATAATCATTTTTATATACAAATAACGTTTGCCATTTCACAACACTGCACTCTTAAAGATATTGCAATTCTTGAACTACTGTTAAAACGTATAATGCAAAAACAATAAACACGAGATTAGTACAATAATATCAGTTAATGTATCATGTCTATAAATATTGAGCTATACTATAATCTATTTAAATGCGAACTGTGGAAATTATTTAATACGTCGACAAAAATCGAAACAACTATGGACACAATTTTTAAATCGATATGAACGCAATATGTTTATTTACGAAAAATCCGGATAATGATTTTTTTCTATGTGAGAAATTATTATTAGAATAATAATATCTTTAAAATTCTGGTGATTGTATGTTTGTTTTATAAGAAATAAGAAAAAAAAATAATTTAAAGGCCATATAAGTGTATGCACAAAGCCTAAGAAAGTTGTTCTCGTATTTATTTAACAAAGAAGTACTAATAGCTGGAACACTATTTGAATACATAGAATAAAGTGATAACAAAAGTTATTTATAAAATGAACATATTTATTTCATTTACTAAATATTCTTATCGTCACTGCACACATTTTGACTATAATGCATTATAAAATGATGAAGCTGAATTGATAAATAGCCAAACAGTAGATTTTTTGTTCACAGAGACTCACTTACGCAATGCAACGGTCTCTCTCCATTTAATGCAACAGGATATTGTGATATAGTAACATTGTTTAGACTTTCCGAAATGTTCAAGCTAACTTATCGACTCAAAGAAATGGACTTGCATACAACTGATTCTTACATATTATATATCGACGAACAGCGTTAAATAGACTTAATAGCTGGAACACTATATAAATAAAATAAAATATAACATAAGTTATTTATAAAATGAATTTGTGTGTATCCTTAAGAAAATTGTCTTATCGTCGCTACACATATTTTACATATAATGCAAAATAAAATGATTAAGCTGCAGTGCTAAATAGTGTACCGTACAGTAGAATGATTTGTTTTACGGACACTCAAAAAGGTTATGCAACGATCTTTCTCAACTAGATGCAGCAGGAGATTGTTATATCGTAACAGTGTTTTCACTTTTCAAAATTTTGAAGTTTACCAATCGACTCAAAGAAATTGACTTGCTTACGATTAATTCATAAATATCGACGAAAAGCGTCAACAAGACTTTATCCTCAAATCAATTTCTTTTGAATATATACAATATTTAGAAATGTTCAAATTCATGTGCGCAATAATTGAACTTTATTTTCAATACTTCATCTTTTTCTGGATCTTTAACAAAACAGTTACAAAAACAACAAATTACCAATCGTTGCATTTTGCCCTTTAAATGATCAATTTATGAAGACTTATGCATTTGAGAAAAATAATGTTTCATTTGAAGAAAACAGCAACACAGATTTGATTGTAAATATATTTGTTTTAAATCGTTACAAATATATTTCTGGTTCATTTATATTTCATATCTTTTGTGATAAATGTATCACTTCATTTGTTGCAATAGAGCATCAGCTGTGACGTTCAGCATTATTAGTCTTAATAGGAATAAACTGATTCAAACCATGTATCGCTTTCAAAACCAAGAACTATTAAAATAATAACCAAAAGCGTTAACACAATGTGAAGGTAAAATTATCAACGAAATAGTTAAGCTTTATGTTTAGGGTTAGTCTAGTTTAAGTTAGTGTTCATTAAGAAAACAAAAAATAGTATTAGCCACTCGTCAGACATTTAAGTGACACTATTGCTTATGTTATTGAGAACTAATGAAGCTATACAGCAATATGATTTTGGGGTACCACAAAACCTCGATACTGGAAACAAGTTTTTTTTTAAATATTTATTTATATATGTTATATTGTGTTAAGAAACATAGTGTTAAGTGTACATGTCAACTGTAAGCATCATTCGTTGAAGTGTATTAACTAGTACCAAAAATAGTCGTGATGCACTCACTGCTTTTACGGTAACAATACTATTACAATTTAGCTTAAAATCTTGCAACAGAAAATATTAAGTACAAGTATATATATATCATCTTGAAATATAAGAAGAAAAAAAAAAAATAGGATTATCGGGTTTCGATGAAGGCAAATTTCAACCTGACAAAGATTGCAAATCAACGGTTGTTGTATATAGGCTAGGTTTGAAATTTCTCAAGTATTCCCTTGCAAATCTTACAATTATTCTTCACACATATTATCACACTACATGTACACTTTCAGAACAAATTACATGTATTGGTAATTTTTTTGCATTTTGTTAACTGATGCTTAATGACCACTTATAAGAACAAAACACAATTTTAATTAACGGGACTTGTAAACATATTGTACATATCACAATTTTTAACTTGTTTTTCAAAGGTAAACGAATAATTTTAGTGACAAAAATAGCGCTCATGACGAACACTCAAAAAGAAAAAACAGCTTGTTATGAAATATACATTGATAACTGTATAATGGGTTTTATAAGAGAAACGTTTGAATTATTTGGCATGATTCTGTTTTGTTTATGTTGAATTCTGATACAACACGTGAATCACTTTCATTTGCCTTTCAATCTGAATGACACTAGTTCGAGCCCCACCGGATGTACACTTTTTTCTCTTTTAGTTTTCTTTCTTAAATTCTATTCTTGTCATTATAATGGAGCTCTTTATCTACGTGGTTAAAATATAGCGATTTGAATCATTTACTGAACACTTAAAACATGCCCCAGTATGTTTACTAGTCCCATTAAGGTCAGCAATATTTCCGTTTAAACGCTATATTTGTACTTTCTTTGATATCAAGATAAGTTGTCATGCAATTTATATCAAACTTATTTAGAAACAAAGTTTTAAGAAGGCATTAAACTGGAAGCGAAACAACAGGCTCAAAATGTACGATTTAAATCTTAATAATTACTCCTGCCGTATGCACCATCACGTTTAATGACACGCATTGCACACAATCGTTTTGTGATAATCGCTTTAAAACTAATCGTAAGTAATAATGTAACTGACTGACCTTTTTTATTCTACTTGTTCAAAGTAGAACATTGTACGAATTCACACAGCAACAAATACAGCACGTCTCAACAAGGGCCTAATGAGCACTCGGATATTCATATGTACTCTCACGGAACTGAATGGTATTTAAATGACCACGTTTGGGCCTTGTGGATGTCAATATCTGTAAACATAATTACACTAAAAACTCAAGAAACACGATCAGGAGAGACATTCTTGTTAACACCCACTAGTCTGTGAGGATTTAAAACAAATTGATCACTAAACTCAAAAGTGTACATTAATTTTTACCTC
This sequence comes from Dreissena rostriformis, assembly GCA_007657795.1. NCBI lineage: Eukaryota > Metazoa > Mollusca > Bivalvia > Myida > Dreissenidae > Dreissena > Dreissena rostriformis. The sequence goes on from VMBQ01001339.1 coordinate 28,036, forward strand.
AAAGCATCATTAATTAAAAAAAACAAATCAATAAAGGAACATATAAACTCAATTGAATCGCAATTAATAATAACTAACACCAGAAATTCAGAGCTACACATGTGTAAGGCACGTTGAAATAAGTAAATACTCGTATAAGCTAAATCCCGTCTTATTGAACCTTTAAAAAACACAATCGATAAACAAATTCATGAAGTACGTGACCAGCATTTAAACTGAATTAAGCCTTACTTTTCGGTTTCTCAATGATTCTTGAATACAATCCAATGTCAGTTAGTTCAGTATCAAGGCACTGTTAAAACGTATTTGAATTATTTGCTTATAACTGCGTTGAACTCATTGATGTTTGTATAGGAATGTCCTTTGGAATTTAATTTCTTTTACTAATATCATGGAATTTATTGAAATAATAAAACAAAAATCCAGAAACATTATCAGAAGGGAAATTCCAATTGAAAACCGATAGTCTTTTATTTCATGCAAGTGAAATCCCTCAATCCATGCACTCATTCATTAATTCATTATTTATTTATCTACTTATTTATTTCATTTAATTTAAGAAGGGTTTTGTTTTATCTATTTAGTTTGGTTATTTTTAAGTGTTTATCAGATTTAAGTTACTACCTATATTTATATGGTGTCAGCTTTTTACCTCATAACTTTTATGAATTTTATGTTATATTTACATGTACAACGCCATTGAATATGCTCGCATACAAATAGGCGTTTAATCTTATAAATCAGTTTCAGTTGTTCAGTTTTGGTTTCATGCAAGTGACGAAACATACAAAACGCCATATAAACACAATGCTTAAAGCTGGGTTCACCACCTTTGAATGGTCAATGCAACCATAACAGTATACTCAGGTTTCCGTTTATATAAGCAAATGTGGTACTTTTATAGTTTATTCACAATATATCCACCGGAAATGAACCTGTACTTAATAAAATAAACATAAATATTAAGACATCCAGGGATAAAGATAATGTTGTAAGAATGACAAACATATCTGGCGAAACATCAATTTAAAGAAGTAATCCTTATTGATATCTGACTTAGCAATCGTCAAAGTGTCATCCTCAGAAAGACATGTTTGATTGGCGTCAGAAAATAGCGACACAGCTACGAAAGCTTATGGATGTGATTCCGCCTATAAGAAAACATGACGACTTCGTTAATTAAATCGTCTAATATCACAAACTTAAAAATATTTATAACCTTTAATTTCATTTAATATATCTATGCGATTAAATCATTTAGATGTAAGGATGTAGTTTCAAATGGATGGCTTACGGTTTATCCTAAATATTGTATTTGTATTATAATATTCCTTTATTATCATTACCTAATGCGACTATATTAATGCGATTCATTTATAGGAATGAGAAAATAAAATATGAATAACAGCTTTTCAGATTATTAGCAAATGAAAAGTTCACTTGCACAACACACACAATAAATCAAATATATTATTTCAACAATTCTTTAAATATTGTTTTTGTTTCAACCTTAGAGCTGGGTCCACATAAGTAAATTCAAGTGGTAAGTTATACACTGACCTTTGACACGACTAACACTATACAATTCTCCTTGCCAACTGTATAAGGCGACAACACATAACCCAATGGCAGATTTAATGCGATTTAATCCAAAATTATTTATTCAAGACAACTTACAGGCGATTAGTGCCCCAATCAGAGTTACATTGCATATTATTTATTCATATTATCAGAATGTAAACATTATTTATACCACAACATTGATACATTTATTGCCCATTGAAATATAAGAGTGAGTTACTGATAAATGTTAATCGGAGCAAGGTAGTTCTTGCAAGCAAAACAGGACATAATAACGGACACGAATAGTAGTCAATACAATTAAAACGCACCCACTGTTGTTAAAAATATAAATCCTATTAATTGGATTAAAACAAATCATTTTATTTCAATTACAATCACTTGATCTATATATACTTTGTTGTAATACGTTGGGATAACCTTCTGAATAGTGTTTGAATATTTATTGTAAAATATACGTGAATTGTTGACCAATTCTTTTTTCGTAAGCGGTGCATTCATTTGGCTGACATGCTATGTTTCTGACTAAGCATCTTACAATCTTTACTGTCGGAAATAGAATACAGCAACACACTGTGTGAATCCGCCGGGACTACGATTAAAGGAATGTTATAAACAAGGGAAATTTATTTCCGTTACAGCATCCTTTAAATGAACGTCACGTCACGAGCATAGATTAAACTTGCCGATGCCCTTCCAACTTTACAATCTTATAATTAATTATTGCTAAAACTCCCCGAGAAACCCGAAACCTTGTTAGCAGTGTAAAACCATTGGGGGCAGTGCTCGGTATTTTACCATAAACTTACACAGGGAAAGTAAATTGGAAAATAAATAAATTCTAAGACCAATTTGAAACAACTGTGTATTAACATTGATAACAAAGGTATTGGCCTACATGTAGACAAAATCCTGACAAATGTGCTTTAAAAATGAGCGAAATGTAGCTCCCTGAAGTTAAAGATCGGGCAAAATGGGCCATGTTCAGGCATTAACTGGAGAAAAACTGCTTTAATGTGCAATCCACTACAATAATAAAAGGATTTATACAAACTTACACATGTCTGCCATAACCTCTCAGCAGGGTTTCTCCAGAAAACTATTTATTGTGGAGAAATTTGCGTTTTTAATGACCATGTTGGAAAAACATGGATACCATCTGAAGAAGACCAGGAAACCTTATTTGAGCAGTGACATTAAAATTTCTTTTTTGGTGACAAAAATGTACTTTCTTTGTTTTGTAGAAGCCTTTAGTGAGTGTATGTGGGCACATATGTATACAAATGTGTTAATACACAGTTGTTTCAAATTTGACTTTGAAATTCTTAATTTCCCAATTTACTTACCCTATGTAAGCTTATGGTAAAATACCGAGCACTGCTCCCAATGGTTTTACACTGCTCGCAAGGTTTCGGGTTTCTTGGGGGTGAAAACGCATTAGATAGAGAATAAGAGGTTTCTGCCTGATCTTTTTGAAATATATCAGGCAAGGCTTAAATTAATATAACGGCGAGGCTTGCAAAGCTGCTATGTTATTCGTGCCGAGCCTGATAAAGTACAAAAAGATCAGGCAGCAACTTGTTTTATGTTTATCATACCACTCATAAAAATCACCCTCTTTTTTAAAAGAAATAATAAAATAGTATCGCTACGCACGGTATCGGCTGCATTTGTTTAGCGCGTAATCGTTCTAAAAATAGAAATGTTCCTCAACACGCAAAGTAGCGCAATGTAATGGAATTTTATAACGCCGTAAAGTTTCTTTGCTTCTTGTATTCTGCGACAAAACGATAAGCTGCAAAACTATATTACACAAAATAAATGCATATATTACACATTTTAAACGGAACACTTTAATAACTTTTGTAATATGTCAAGTCGAGTGGCTCATGAATCATGTCTTCACAGTGTGTCTACACGTGTTATAAATGGAGTGTTTTTTTTTAGAAATTCAGAATTTACTGCGTGTTATGACTACTGTGGCGGTTGTGCGTAAATATTTAGGTACTGTACATGTATAACAGATCCAAACAACATGCCATTTAATTGATTTATTTGACCAGGAAACTGGGATTGTGCAAATATCTGCAGCACTTCCAATTGACACAAGAGGGACATAGTATACGTTTTGAGATTTCTTCACAAGTCTGTTATCTTACACGTTATAGTCCTATTGTTACGCATATTTTGTCTAAAGAAGCATGTATGTTTGTATTGTATTATATTGCTTTCATGTTGTCTATGAATAGCTGCATAAATATTGTTTTAACCAACTCTACAGCATTGCGTATCCGATAAGATCAGCATAAATATATTTATCTGGGCAGTGTCGTTATAAGAAGTTTTGATAGTATAAATATAAAGAATTAGGCATGTGATTGCAAATAATAATGGTCATTTTAAACAATCACACTAATAATCATATGTTATATTGATATAATATTTACGCATCCAATCGGTTTACGTAACTAGCATGTCGAACTCATATGTCATAGATTGGACACTTAAACGTTTATAATGAAGAAAAGACATTCCTTCGTAAAAATGTCGAGGCTGTTTCCCACGCCGACTACAAACAAAGCTGCGATTCAATTAAGGTAATTCACATGATATGAACTGGCGAATTGTAGTAGAATATACTTTTATTCGTTAATACCGATTTTTATTTTACCACTATATAGTATTATCCGCCCCCTTTTAATATAAAGGAATAACAACATAACTCGTTCTAACACATGTCTGTATGTATTCCAATTGCTTTAAATACTAGTTATTTGAACAACCGATATAGACATGTAAGCATCCCAAAACAATGCATACGTAAAAAATATGACAAAAATCATATGTCAGGTAAAGCAAGCTTGAAATTAAATCAATTGATAATTTCGACATAATTGATAACAATAAAGCTTTTAGTGATAAACTGTTAATTTGAGCTGCTACCATGCATCAGCAACAGTGAGTGAAGAATATTAGATAATTAATCACCATCGTATTAATGCTGAAATACGTTATACTTAACCAAAGCCTATAGGAAAAACCGGAAGCGAAGTATTCTGGACCATGCCTGTACTTCAGGTGCGTCAAATCAAACAGAATACTTTTTCAATTTGTTAATTTCAATTGAAAGAAAACCAGTTTTATTACAATACATAAACGAATACAATATTTTCTTTTTATTTACATTTAAGAACAATTAAACACTCTGAAAGAAACAGCATTATGGGTGACAAGTTTCTTACTGAAATGAACACATTGCTGCCGGAAGACATAATTTCCACTGCGGAAAACATACGTAGGTTGACATACGTGGTATGTGATAATTGAATAATGTTCGTATATAGTTTGTGCAAGCGCCTAGAAGAAAAATCGTTTACCACGAAAAGGTTCTAGGCTGTTTGTGTAGGGCTAATAAGTCATTTTAATAATGTTTTCTATCGTGTTTGGTTGTGAACTCACCGCCATAAGATCAAAGACTTCAAGTGATAAATCGTTAGTTTGAAGTTTTCGTTTATTTTTATTAAGATGCAAATGAAAACAGAATCAGGCTACTGTAATCAAAAGATTCAATATAACCATAAAATGCTCGCTTGAATGAAAAGACGCTTGAGCTTATTTTTTAAAGTATAACATTTTGTTCCCTTACGTCTTTATTGAAAATGTTTCCATTCCTTTTTTTAGCATTCACATTATATGCCATTTTGACTTTGGTCGAACTCTGTCAATCAGATACATTTATCCTGTAAAGGCACTTACTGACATCGTACTGCTGAAATATATAAACTAAATAACATAGATGCTGCGAAAATGTACCTTTAATCAAGACCATTAAATAGCAAATGTATTGTCTTTTGACGATAAGAAAGGTCACACATACACGTTTTATTCTGTAGTAATGGATTTATCATCAGATATTATTTTGTATATAAGTGTTTCCATATAAAAACAAACGAATTATTGACATAATATATGTATAAACACCATACCATATTTTATTTTGCGTGTGTACTGTGGTGCTTGCGTATGAGTCCATAATGTTAACATAATGATTGCACAATTAAATATGCATTATGCAACAATCTAATTTTGACATATTAAAAAATCTAGTATTTCGTATAGTTCAATACCACTATTGTTAGGATTATTGTTTTTTCTTCCAAAAGTTCGAGGATTGTCTTCAATACATATCATAAATGTCAGATTTACTACTCACTTACCAATGGTGTAATCAAACAGAACAAGGTTGGCCTTAGTTGAACTTACAACTTGATTGACTATAACGGATGCATGTGGGCAAAATTGCAGGTCTGCTTAGCGTCCGTTACTGATTTATATTATATATTTGAAAATATTGTTTAAACATAAAAAAGAAAACATATTTAGGAATCCTTAAATGCGATTTATAATACCGTGTTATCTGTTAAATCGATGAATATTCGCTGTATATGTAAATGGCTGTTCTGTTTTCCCAAAAAGCGGTGTTATATTTTTAATATATTGTATATGACAGTTTAATAAATTAATACTCGTGTTTAATTGTTTGTATTGCCGTAGCCATATTATAAAGGGAATATGTCATATCAATAATGAAAACGCATAGGCAATTGTGTTCATCACAGTCATCTTATACAAAATAACGTTCCTCTATTAGTGTTGTTGTATTCATGTTATCATTGATACATATTGCTAATATCGATAACTAGTTTAATCATATTTATTCAAACAATACACATTGTTTTACATAGAATTACATAAATATTTATACAGTTTACATTTATGAATAGGATTGGAACGGAAGACAATGTCTTGTTCTTCTCCCTATACAAATACAATTACATGTTGTCATACGAACATAGTTTATTGTTCATAATTACACAAAAATAACAATATGGAAAAAAATAGATAGAAACTCCGAGTAAAGGGTTTAATTTGTGAAAAAAACAGGTAATAGGTTGGCATTTGAAAGGTGAAGGAGACAGACTGACAGAGTTCTGGCAAGAACATAACAGAAGTTAAGAGATGCTTGATGAGGGCAAAAGAAGAAAAAGGGATTAAGAGTCTTTATATAGCATATTGCGAATCAGATCGCTTACTATTAATAATAAATGTATGAACTGCATCAGCTATTTTAGTATTTGTTCAATAATGACGAGTGTTGTCTCCATATAAATAGTTTCAATGCAGGGGACGGAATATATGGTTATTGAGTTAAAGAGTTCGCCGCGAATATGTACATACTGAGCGCATTCGAGAATGTAATGTGACGTCGTTTCATGACGTCCGAATCTCGATAACTCAAACATGTTATGATATTCAAGTAAGATAGGACAATACCATTTGGGTTCCTTTTTCATTGACATGTTAAATAAAAGCAGATCTACATTGATGTTATTGCGTTTATATGTCAATATGACTATTAATAGTAATTCGAAAACGAATATATGCATATATTATATATATATGTATTTAAATAACCGTAGAACAGAGATGTGTATAGTGCTTCATCAGCATGCGTTTGTATTTTGAAAATAAATAAACTCATCTGTATACCGGTGTTTCTTAGCGATACCTTTCATGTCTGTCTGTAAGGTGCCTCCCAATATCTCTCGCAATGAAGAAAAAATAAATGCCGCGTGACGAAGACTATGTGTACATCACCATGAATAAAAACATATTTCGTTTCAAAGCATTACCGTTCAACCACATTCTTTTTACAGCTTTTTGCAACTCGGTGTTCGTTTTACAGAAAAAAATGATTTTCTAAAATTTCCTGAAACAGGTGTTGCTGTGTAAGCTAACAACGAAGGATTCTACCCTCCTAATTAACGATTAATCAAGTGTGCAACTTGCATGTCAACGTGAAGAAGAAAAGAACATATAACATGTTAATAATACAATAACTGGACAGATAAACATGTTAAGCAAATTGAAATATTACATGTTTACCTACAACCACCTCTGATTTTTTTTTCAAATGATGATTAATCTGTCCAACTCAATCACAAGGACATAAATATGACGATTTATATAATCAATCGTTGTAAATGCATTTTCAAAACCTACATGGCTTCAAACTTGAGGTTGAAAGTTTCTCTCAATATGACGATTCATGTTACTTCAGTTTCAATGGACTAGTTATAATTCAAATACTATGTGATTCCGCAAGGATTGTAACTGGGTCAGCTTGGTCTGCACCCCCATAATAGTTGGTTTTCTAAAGTTCATTCCGATAAAGCCTAATTGTATTTATATTTCCCCTAAGTGATGGAATCGGTTCAGACGTGTGTACACATCAAAGTCACGATTTACAAAGGATCATGCGAATAAACGGCTACTTGTTAGAGGTAACACATCCATCATGCGTTTATCTGGAAAAAAACAGACATCATATCAGGCACTAAGTTTAATAAACCTTTTCAACACGAGATCGTTATTACAACCGAAAGCGGTATCGAATACAGAACCACTACGGTGTCATATCGGAAATCATGGAAAATGATATATGTCCATTTATGAAGTATTTAGGATTAAATTAGTCTTAGAATCGTTATTGAATGGAAATGTTAATGGAAAAAATATGTTGGTCTTTAAAAGCGAGAAATTATGTTCTTGCTTCTTAAATATTATACTCACAAAATCGTTATTAAGCAATGTGTCTGGTAAACTTCTGTTAGATATTTTCACAAAAGCTAACGCTTTAAATTTTAAACAAATGAAACAAAGCTTACATGTATATAGTGGGTGTGGGAGTTGGGGAACATCATTCAACCAAATCCATGGAGGTTTATTTGTATGTATTGAAGACGCTGACTCATATAGCCATAACGAAAAAGACCTAAACACAACAATGACAATATTTTACAAACAGAACTAAACAAGCGATACTACGTACGAAATATGAATGAATGAATATCACAATAAATACACTAACTTACACACATTTCATAATGTGTTTAACTCAGTTTTACTCACCAGGTTGTAATGAAATATTAACCACGTGGACTTGCGTCCACAAGACGGTCTTGGCAAATGCAAGCATGGTCAGTTATTGTAGAATGAAATCAACAGAAACATTTGAATGACCATTGCGCATCTTGCATCGGATCAATTCACTATTATGATTTGGCATAACAACTATTGCATCAGCCTGCATCGGTGAACAAACACTTAAAAGAGAACAGAATTTCCACTAAAAAGTAAATGTATGTTATATGAAAAGAGAAACAATGAATGGACCTATACAACATGTATAATTGGATCCAAAAAATGTTCTGTTGATTCTTGTATTACAAATACGTCCATACGAGTATAATGAACTGGTCGAATATTCACAAACAAAGCCTGTTGTTTATTTGATTAATGCCCATTGGTACCTACACATCGGAATAACTTTATGTGCTATTGTAGGAACGAAAAGCCAGTATACTTGTAGTTCTGCGACTTCCCCTAACGCAACCATATAATGAGTATTGTACCAATTAGGGCACTTACATTAATCATGGTGGATGTATTCAATTTACAGCTCTTGAATTCGATCCAAAACGAAATTCGCACAATTCTTTAATATGAGTATTTATTATGACAGCGAGAATATACAATATATGTCACTATTCTGTTTGCGCAAAGCTTTACAAACAAATTTAAGATGATTTAAGAATGAGTCTTTTCTGATATATAAATTCAATAATAGTTTTTGTATTCGTCAAATTTTAATCGGTTAAATTGTTATTGTATAATTGTCTTAAACAGCTGAATGAGAGAATGAGCCGATTTAATTCCAATATATTAAATTACGTTTCCAAATATGTATTTGTATATACATTTTATAATTATATTTGATATGTGACATTTCGTTTCGGAATGTAAATGTATTGATTTGGATGCTGTAAAAACGGTGTTTGAATTTGTATTGTGGTTATTATTGTCTATGAAATTGTGTACATTTTACAATATGTGCATTTAATTATGTAATTACTTTTAAATTTAATACACAGTGGTTTTGGTGTATAATATAATAAGTATATACTTTAGTTTCTGAAACATGTTTTATAAGGACCATCAACAATGAAGGACGAAAATAACATGTGCATTCAGAATTAATTCAGCGATACAATAAAAAAGTGAAACTTATATTTGTTTTGACATATAATTAATTGTAATTTCCAGAAAACGATACTTTGAAAGCCCTCAAGACAATGTTGATAGAGACAAATTCATCTTAGAACAGTTTTCATCAGCACATCAGCACTGCTCGGAACAGATTCACTCTGTTTATACCAGGCAATACAAAAACACAATGATTGAATGTAAAAAAAAACAATATGTTAACACTATGTTTTCACTAAAGGCTATTTAAAACAACTTGTTATATGTGACGACTTTAGATAAACGAGAGTACACATATCAGTTCAATATAAAAGACCATTGATACGATAGTCCGGTGTAAAGATTTTGCAGCTTCTGGTGCATCGGGAGGTTCACTTTGTGTACATTTGTTACCAAAATAATCGTTAAAGGACAATGTACAAATACGTACAAGAATTTTCTAGTACGGCATTTATTTCTACGTTGTATTGACAAACACATATGTCAGAAGACTTTTTTGAGCTTGATTTCTAAATATAAGTATTCTATATAAAGACCATTGGTTCTGGAATTTATTAAACTTGGCTACCAATCGAAACCGAGTTCTTGTTTGTGTGGGGGATATTTTAAATATTGTATTGGTTCTTCACTCTTTAAAAATGTGTTGATCAGTGTGTTGAAAGTGTTGTTTTGTATGCACCGGTTCAATAAGTTCCTCTTGATGCCACAAGTCTCACAATCTACAACAAATCTCTCAAAATGGCTAATCAAAACAATACTTGGATCGTGGTACAAATATTTAAGTAATGAATCTTCATTTGGTCTGGATAATTTCGTGCGAGGGACATTATGACCTTTTAAAATGACAAACATGTTTGCTGTGACATGTCTTGTGTGTCAGCCCACTAATCATTACCAATATGAACTCCGGTATAATTTGGAAAATGTCACCCTAATAGACGATTCATATGTCGTGTCAAGAGTTTATGTAGACAAACACAGTAAACACAAGTATTAGAAGAATATTGTTTAAGATATACTGCGTATTGTCGAATACTTCGGAATACATTCGTATTAATTAGATCACTTGTTCAAAGCACAATATACCATAGTAAGAAGTATAGATGCGCATGAATGGATTTTGGGTGCGAAGCATCTATACTCCATTGATTTTGTTTTTCGACCTCAAATGAACTTCGACCAATATAGTTTCCATTTTACACGATATTAGTCTGTGATCTGTGATGTTAATGATATTTAATTAATTTAAGAAAAAAACAATATGCTTATGAAGCGCAAATCATTCCAAGCAATCTTCAGGAATTTACATGAACTTTTCATTGAGTTCAAAGTATCAAGTCAACAGTCATGCCGTTAATTTGACTGTAATACAATTGGATTTATTTTTATAACAAAAATAAAAAGAAGGTTTGATCATGTAAATGATTTTTTAAATTACTTTATACAGAATCATAAATTAGTAATGCTTTTTGTTTAAGTGCGCGTTTCAGCACATGAAATATTCCGTATAATTTCCGAGAATTTCAACGTAACAACTTTCGAGACATGAGGCTCCGCCTATAATTATTGCAGGATAACCAAAACTTTATAATTTCCTTAGCCGTCAGAAAACGCGTTTAAAGTATTATTAACGATATAACATTGTTTGTATTCCGGTTTTATGCATCTAATATGTATACGCACAGCACAAGAAAAAGAAAGAATCGGCATTTAAGTCATAATTAAAAACGTTTACGTGTCATTTAGCTTCTTCGAAAGAACAGCATTAGCAAAGAAGCTTAAGTATACTTTAGAAAACGTAAGTCTTCGGGAAACACATATTTGACTTTCGTGAAGACCATCTATTCCGAAGAAATTATTGAAATGTTTTATTGAGAAAAGATTCAATCATTAAAAAGCATTTCGAGAGAGACCTACACAGGACGGATAAATTATAGTGGATTGACTCAGATTAATTTGCACAAATACGTAGGTTACGATGGTTAGGATGAAACTTCGTAAACCACGACAAAAACACTAAGTGAACCACAACATGATAAACTACATGAACCAGGAAATAACAAACCGCTTAAACCAAAACATAATAAACCACGTGAACCAGGAAATAATAAACTGCGTAAACCACGACATAATAAACCACGTGATACACAATAAAATAAACTACATGAACCAGGAAATAACAAACCGCGTGAACCAAAACATAATAAACCACATGAACCAAGAAAAAATAGACTACGTGAACCACGACATAATAAACCACGTGATACAAAATAAAATAAAGTACATGAACCAGGAAATAACAAACCGCGTGAAACAAAACATAATAAACTACATGAACCAGGAAAAAATAGACTGCGTAAACCACGACATAATAACCCGCGCCATACACAACAAAATAATCTACATGAACCAGGAAATAACAAACCGCGTGAACCAAAACATAATGAACCACATGAACCAGGAAATAATAGACTACGTAAACCACGACATATTAGACCACGTGATACACAATAAAATAAACTACATGAACCAGGAGATAACAAACCGCGTAAACCAGAACATAATAAGCCACATGCACCAGGAAATAATAAACTACGTGAACCACAACATAATAAACCACGTGATACACAATAAAATAAACTACATGAACCAGGAAACAACAAACCGCGTGAAACAAAACAAAATAAACCACATGAACAGGGAAATAATAGACTACGAGAACCACAATAAAATACACTACAAGAACTAGGAAATAAAACAAAACACGGCATAATATACCACGCGAACCACAACATAATAAACTACGTGGACAATAAATTAATTAACCACGTTTAACAAATTCGGATACAAATACAAACGGAAACATGTATTGAGATGCACTTATAGGTTATGTTTGTTAATTCGCAACGAATTCACAAACATATGTTATTGTAATGTTTTGTTTTTTTATTCAATAATGTTTGTAATTAGCAATTAGTATGTTATATACTGATTATTGGTTTGTATTTTTCTTTTATGAAAATTTACAAAGAAAGTGCCAGCTATGGTTTTAAAAGTTTCAATTTTGTTCAAAACGTTGTTGCTGCATCTGTAAATCGTAAGAGCTAGATATCCATTTAAAAAATTAAAACTTTTGTTTTATCCAAACCAGCAACTTAGATCTTAACATGTTACGCCCTCTAGAGGACCTCTACAATGCAAGTTCACAACGTCTCCAGCACAAACTCATAATGTTTCAATTTCGTAAGCAAAGTGCCAATCACATATGATTATGCCAAATCAATCGGACAAAATGACATATTTATTCTACACAAGGGAGCATGTCTAGACACAGACTTCGAATTTCGAAGGCTGTAGTTGTTGCTAATCAGCCTTTTTAAACTTATAACTGAATTATAATGTTTTATATGCGACATATGTTAACACTACTGAATATTGGGCATATTAAGTTTTGATGTTTCATAAGTTTCAATGTGGAAAAAAGGACAATTGAGTCTTTCATCCGGTTATTGACCATGTATTATTATATCGTACGGCACTGTATTGTACAAAACAAAATATTATTGTTGAGTTGACGCCCAGGAAAACAGTACAACAAAGTGTCTAATGAAATATCTCGCGGCAAGTTGGACTTCATAACCTTTTTGTATAGGTAGTATACTTTCAAAAAGATCATGATATATAAATGAGCTTCCGAGAAAACCTACATCCAAATACATTTTAAAAGGGCTGTATTCTGTATGAGATACTTTGGCATTATCATGAAAATATTGAAAAGAAAAACATATATGACCATACCATTTCTGATTTAATAAACAAGAGATCTAGTAAGTTGTCATTTTCGAAGGAAATCAGGTTCAAACATCATATGGTTATTATACAACTGAACTGTTGGGATCAATTGCGTTCATAACAATATGATAGTAAAAAAAAAAATACGGCATGTCTGCAAGGTGCACATTGATGATATAAGAAATAACGTTCGATATAAATCTTAAACATGTATTTATACAACAAGAAACCAAAGTAGAATTGATTCACAGAGGGTTTTTAGCTAACGGTGACAGAATGAGAAATTGATAATCAGTTAAGATTTACTATTTTTTCTAGCGATAAGAATCTCCGTGGCTGGATTTGAGGCTCTTTAGTATTCATAGAGACCTAATCAGATTTTGCAATCGTATTTTTTTGTATGAAATGGCATTTAAAGGATTTGCATATATTAGTTATAAATGGTATTCATTGACTTTTTCCATCATGAATATCCACGCAATACATGAATGTATATCTGCAGAGTATTACACAAGTAACTGGCATAAGGGTTGAATCCTAGCAAACAAATGCGATTAAAGATCGTACCGGAATTTGTGGTTCGCAACTAAATTGCCCAGCGACAACGCTAGTAATGTAGGATTTTATAAGAAAAAACACAAGTGTCTAAAAATAGTGTTTGTATTTTTCACTGATTTTATTTTAAAAATCAATAAAATATCATCTTTAAGAAATCTTGAATTCAGGGCGTGATATAATATGAACCGAGTAATATTTCTTCATTCACATTTGAAACGCATATAAATATGTATGTAATTACCATAAGGAGGATTCAAGTTGCTTTTCTGACTTAACGAGTTGATTATAGCTTATGTTCGAAGTTTGGAATGTTTGATATTGACCATGATACTTCCGTCATGTTGACGGTATGGTGCGGCTGGCGATTAATTTGTGTTTATTCCAGCAGGACAAAATGCTGACGAAAAGGTGCGACTCGTAAGGCGTTCACAATGTCCGCAGTGGATATTTTACGAATTCAAGTCGTGGTACTATCGTTGTGCAATGCCTGATTCTAATCAGGGAACATGTTTTCAATTACACGACCATCCGTTACAACAACACAGTGATATTGTTCACCTGTTTAATGGTTTTCGAAAATGATTTTATCATCAACATTCTCGATAAATGGATACACCTAATCAATGTGCTCTGTATGAAACATATTATAAATTATTTCAAGATTAAAGTATACCATACATAATATATTTTATCACATTCTATACCTTGTTTCTAATGTAATACAGACATTACGTATTTTGTTATATTACACATGTGTAATACAACATTTTTAACGTTTTCATTGGCTGCATAATCAATAACTAACCAATCGCATGGCTTATTTTTGGTAAAGATCTATCAGCATTTGTTTGGTCAATTAAGATGCATTTTAATTAGTTTAAAAGCATGTGATAAAAAAGATCTGACACTCGTTGTCATATCATACCATATTTTTTTCAACTCGTCCAGGAAATTCGTTAGTAAATTCGCCAAAGGCTCGCTTACTAACAAAATTCCTGAACTCGTTAAATAAAATATGGAATGATATGACAACTCATGTCACATCCTATATGTACAATATTGATAATCAACCAACAATCGCATTCTTAACTAAAAAAACATGCACCGCACAAAACCTAAGCCACTATACCAAGTTTGTATTCTTTTAACTTTTACATTTATACAAATGTGTGTATTTAATCACTATTTATCTATAAACAAATCCGGTACATGATTAACATCCTTTTCTACAAAAAGTATGCCATCCCAAAACAGCCTCCTCAGCATAATTTAAATAAAGTCGACAAACCTCAAAACACCGGAATTTCTCCGCGTAATCCAAAAGCATAACCGTCCCCAAAACAGCTAAATATCATCTGAACGTTCTTAACAACGACTTGCACCTACATTGAGTACCTTATGGATATAGACAGACCTAAAACCAAATAAAAGGAGTTATCTGTACTATATATATGGTATATACTGTATCTCCGAAACAAAGTACTTGAAAACAATACATTAATTAATCATTAATTTAACACACAAATTTCCTTACAAAAATTGTGTTGCATACGGAGAATAATAACGTGTGCTATATTCAACCGGATTGCGAATTTGTTTTGTGTATCGGTAGTATCACTATGGTTATATTCAATATCAAGATTAAAATTAGTATTTATACTGAATATATATGTGCTGGATAATATGTCAACTGACACGTTTTGCCTGTATACAGTACATTTACGGAATTTTAAAAATATACACACATTTTATGTATAAACACGTTTCCAATACAAAATAGTGCGTATAAAATAAACAATTACAATCAGTTAAGATTAAGCGTTTGTGCAAAGTTCATACGCATTCAAAATCCGTTATACATATGTGGGCTCCAAATACTTTGCATGACTTTTATGTTATTCTGTTGGTGTGTGCATGTATAATTTTGTCATGAATCGCTTATCTAGTATCCGCTATATAATGTTTTTAGTTTAAACGTATTTATTCATTTCGTAATCATACAATTCAATACATTGTTGCAAAGTATAAATTTATGGATTAGAAAACAAGCATAAAGCTTATATTGATTCTTTTCCATGGTGGAGTTGACTCATATATGTTTTGCATTTAGGCGGCCACAATAACATGGATGCGCTCACGTAAATGTTAGGATTGTGATTGGATCGGGTTCAAAGTTAAAACGGAGTCATGTATTTGGGGGACATAATTGTAGTATTATTGTGATACAAAATTCTGAACATTTTTGCTGTGATCTTTTTTGTAAAACCAGCAATTTTAACAAGACGTTGTTGTTATCAACTGATGATTAGAAATATTAATTACTAGTTAATCATCTCGAAACAAATTTAAGAAAAGAGCGAATTGATTTCACAGTATGTCTCAATCACGGGTGAGTGCTATAACATACTTAATTGTTTGATATGTTATACTTGTGATATTGTTAGTTTAATGCTATTACTACTTCTACTATTACTAATGTCATTTCAACTAGCTGTCACAACGTCAAATAATAATAATACTCCTCTAGAACAACACTATTACTACCACTTCCACCACACACAGCAACTATACAAGAGGTATAACAGCACGGCCTCGTTAATTGAACACATGATCTAAGTTTACCACTTAGGTAAATGAAAAGTACATGCTGTGAAACAAAACTTTGTTTTTAATATCTAACATCTTATTAACATGAGAGGTAAACAGTCGTTAAACTGCTGGACTATTGACATCCTCAGTCGAGAGCCACCAGTCACTGAATGTTTCGACCCTTTAATCTCGATACATTCTCCTGGTGATGGGTCCGCAGGGGATGATCAGTCCCCTACGTGTCAGTAGTCGGCTGCCAGCTCCTCTCTTCTCTCCTTAGCCAAAGCCATCTCGATGCTCTCTCCGCTGCATCCCCAAGTCTGTTGACTGCTCGCTTTCTGTCTCTTCCTGTCAGGCAAAGTGCAGTGAAAAGTCTCCAGAGGGACTTTGCCGAAAAGCCTCGGACGCCGACCTCCACTGGGAATAGCCACGTGTGCCACCCCTTCTCTCTGCATGCCCTCTGCAGGTCAGCATATTTCACTTTGTTCCTCTCCATCGCCTCATCACATCGCGACTCCCAAGAAACTGTGAGTTCAACCAACACCAGACACTTGTTCTCTGCCACCAGATCACCATGTCGGGGCGTTGTGTTGTCTGGACCACACTTGGGAAGACCAGCCTTCCTTTCAGGTCAACCACCATCTCATATGACTGCGCACGATCTAGAATCGATGCTGCTGGCGTCTGCTGCTTCTTGACGGTTTCCCCTTCTTTAACAAACTGCATCTTCCCGGTCTTCTTCACAGTCCTCTTCTTTCGCCTCTCTCTTTCCACTATGTATGTCAGTTCTTGGAGGACCTTGTCGTGTCTCCACCTGTATCTTCCTTGTGTAAGGGCTTTCTGGAAAGATGATAGTGTATGGTCTAGCGTGCCTGTCTTTCCACAAAGTGGGCAGGTTGGGTCGCCAAGTTTTTCCCATCTGTGCATGGTTACTGGTGAAGGTAGCAGGTCATCTTCTTTCCTGTAGTCTGCTTCTTCGTCCAAGCACCCTGGCACCCCATTGCCACTGCCCTTATGCCTCGATATTTTTCTTCGGCCAGACGCACCTCTGCCTGGACCATCTCCCTCTTTGTCCTACTGTCCGCCTTTTTCCAGCTCCTCGACTCCGCAGAGCCCAGACCTTGTGTTCCCACTGCCGTTATTCCCACAAAGTCTTTGTGTCGCAGGCGGCTCTCGGCTTGCGCAACAGCCTGGCTAGCAGACCACTTTCTTCCAGTCCTGGTCCCAACACCTGCTCCTCGGACCGTGCCATCCCTTGAATCATTGAGCGTCATGACAAGTCTGGTGTGGGCCACTTTGTACTCCTCCACCAACGAACTGAGTGGAAGCTGTAATTGATTCGATCGTCCGTAGAGCCCAATGTTGCTGAAGCTGGGTGGAACGCCAAGCCACTTTCGCAAATGCTTACTAATGGTTCTCTCCAGTCCTTCCTTCGCTGTTATTCCCACCTCATAAAGCATCAGTGGCCCCATCAGTCGTGGGAGACGTCCATTCTGGAATAACCAGGCCTTGAATTTTCCAGGTAGACCGCTTCTGTCAATCTGCTTCAGCCCTTAAGAGAGCTGGTTCTTGATGAGCCTGATGTTGTTCCCATCTTAGAGTGTAGCATCATACCACTTCCCAAGGCATTTCATGGGGATGTCCCTTATCGAGGGTATGTCCTCACCTTGCACTGTAAGATTGAATTTCTTGGTAGGCTGGCCATTCCTGATAACAAGTGCTCTGGACTTCCTGGGTTTGAACCTCATTCTGGACCAAGTCGCTGCCTCTTCTAGGGCCGAAATCATCCACCTTGCTTGAATGTGGGTCTTCGTCGTCAGAGTGAGGTCATCCATGAATCCCTCAGCTGGAGGTAGGTAGAGTCCTGTTGCTGCTTTTGGACCACGTGTCTTTCTCTTCGTCGCATTGATGATGAGACCCATCACAAACAGGAACACAGAGATTGTGCATCATGTGCCAATGCCTTTCTCTAAGCTTTGCCATGCTGTTGTCTGGTCTCCCACAGCAAAGCGTAGCTTAATACCTCTGTAGTAGTCTTTTACCAGGTTACAAACGTGTTCGGGTACATGATACTGCTCAAGTGACTTCCCAATCAAATTGTGGGGTATTAATCCATAAGCGTTGTCAAGGTCTAGCCACACTACAGTCAGGTCATCATGGTTCCCTCGTGCTTCCCGAATCACTTGGCTGAGAACACTGGTATGCTCGACGCACCCAGAAAATCCGGGAACTCCACCATTCTGAATTGACACAATACTCTCAATTTCACGCTGCAGTGTAGTGCGTTCAAATACATTGTACTTCATCAGTCGAATGAGGAATTACTTATCATTAATGGACATTTATCAACTGTATTCCTCCAACTAATTGCTGCTTGACAATTATGCCTTTTGTCCGCAAGTTTCATTAATCATCGGCACTATTTATACATCATTACACTATTTCATTTTTTTTTTTAGTATTGTATGATCTTAGTTTAATATATGCGCTGGAGAAAAATAATGATCATTGATTGTTTTTTTTCATGATTGTCTTCAGCACCTGTCTTAAAGGTGCCTCTAGCAGAACTAGTGTATTGTTTCTTTTAAGATGTTTTTGCTGATGTTTATCGACAAAAGCAGTCAAGGAAGTCAAGGGTCGTTTAGGGGTAATCTGATTGAAGATTTGTCGATAGATTTTGCAAAAGGACAAGAGTGCAAGGACACGATGTCATTTTCTAAAGAAACATGAATGACGAACCATTAACCGTATGATCTGGCGTGAGAAAGGCAACATCTTCCCAGTTTCTTTCCTTTCCATCGTGAAATTGTTAAATGTAGTGTTATATGGCCGTCAATCACTTTCATTAATATCACTCCTCATTTGGTCAGAAATAATTTCGGCGATCGAAGCTTATTTTGTTTTGTACGTTGCGTATCACGTTGAAAAATGTGTTAAATGAGAATATTTTGTTTTGCATATTCTTATGAAGCAACTGTACACATGTATTTATAGTATGCATTGTATTAGCATTGACCTTATTTTGTGTACATATGACATATCCCTTGTAGTTTAAGTGTTGTTTATTTTATTTTCTTTCTGTAATCGTTTTTAAATGCATATCAGTATCAAAAGACCCGTCGGCGACACACCCAGATCGGATTGTTTTCATTGGGCATTATCAAGTTAAAACTGAAACCTTGCACATTAAGATAATTTATTCGTATTTACCTTCGATTTCACGTCGTCGAAATGTTTAAAAGAAATTCCAACATCCACTTGTGATGTAAACGAAATACATTAATATATTTTGTGTTAAGTTTTATGCTTGTGAGTTACTTTTTAAACATCTCCTATTTACTCGCTTTTAAAATAATTGCAAAACTGCACACAAATAACAACGGCATATAAACATTTCATTTTGTTTTCAAACAATGTGGATACAGAGATGAGAGATCAAACTTAGTTTCCAGTTTATTTAAATAAATAAGTTAACGTTCGCGGTGCTGCAAAGTTATAGTGCTTTGGCCACTAGGGTGTTACATTTTCGGATGGAATCCTTAATTATGCATGTGACATAGCGCAAACAGGAATATTCAACATACACTGCTTTTTGCAGGATTTGACAAAGGTATTTTGGATACTCTGGCCCTGACCAGGTATCACCTTTTCGTCGGATGTCCTCTTATAAGCAGTGACTTAAACTCGCGTCTGCAAACCATGTTATCTACCAAATAAATGAATTCCCAAAAGAGCTACGCATAAAAATATGAATTGTCCTTCCAGGGGTACATACATTAGTACCTAAAACAATATTTTTTAAATAAATGCTATACTTGATGCTTGTTTTTCCATAAAGCTCCATGCTATTCGACTGCAATATCATTTATTCTTGCAATCTTGAATTTAAGTCCACTTTGAATGTGACTTACATCATGTGAACTCCAATACCTTAGAACGGTCCGTTCACATTATTAGGGATTTAAACAAAAAAGAACATAGCGCTTCTATTATAAGACTACTTCACTTAAGTTGAAGAAAAAATACCAAAGTACTAAACGGATTTAGTCTGGTGGTTCCTGTAACAAATCGCAAGATCCCTATAAGTGAGAATCAACTTATTCCAACTCGATTGTAACTTGTAACTTCCAAGTGGCGTTGATTCACATTTGGGTAATATGTTGAGTCTAACGGAAGTAGCATTTCGAATAATCACGCTAGCTCATTATTCAATGCTGATTTATGAAGAAAACTTCTTCCGATTGCGTGATATTAACACATCAATCTCAGAAACAGATACACATGTTCTTACTTCATAACAATAAAGTATCACAAAAACAGTCTGGAGTTGGAAAGAGAGACTTCCAGACTTGTATTGATTCAGATGCAGAGATTTATATCAGAATTAAGAAAAAAAAACTTTGTAGATTTTTCTAGTGTAATGCAGAGTAAACATTCTGTTCTTTTCAATATGATGTAATCTCAATTCGTTGTATATTGTCTTGATTCCGTGTTCGTATAAGGATACGCTTGTAAATGAGATTTGAAATTAAAACACTTCACTGACCTTAAGAACGATATTTCATATGTTGAAGAGCCATGATATCGCCTAAATCTATGGTACCAACATGCGCATTAAGGAATGATTAGAACGTCGACCGGATGTTGTGATTGCGATTGTAGTAAATATACATGTAAAAACATGCCTACGTACAGAACATCTTATTTTAAGAATATGTATAAATCGAAGGCTCGTATATTGCAAATACTTTATTGCTCAAGTAATTGCTTTATTGAAGAAACTTTATTTTAAATTCAGTATGAAATATTTGAGAAAGGAAGTCAGACGGTAAATACAACATTGTTGGTTGTTTTTATCATCACAAAGCTGTCGTACAGTAAATTTCTTAAATATAATATATTCCGTTACCGTTACTTTACATGTGAACACAAGCTTGCTCAGTAATATTGTTAAAATGCAGTTTATGCTTCATTTTTCGAGATGATGCAAATCAAAATTGTTTACGTCGTTTTGTAAATAGTTGAACGTTGACCTACTTATTGTGATTGCAAATAAGTTGTGTGTACGACTTATTGCGATTGAATCTCACAATTTTGTAAGAACTCTTTTGATGGCAAATTATCTGTATGTTCTGAGGTATATTTGTCAGCATATTTTATTAATTTGTTTGTGTACACGTTTAATACTGATGTTTTAATTAAAAATGTCAAAGTAAAAATGAATGAGTACAACTGTATCTGCTGCATTTCAGATTAAAATCTGACACGTTAAAAAAATATTGTCGATCTATACGTAAACCTCCAGGACGAAAGAATGAACATAACAATAACAAAAACAACAACATTCAAATAAATTATTGTGTGTAATATCAAAATATGATGTATGCATTTCTACAGTTCAGAAAGCCCCTAAATATTATTTATTTGTACCAAACGGCCATCGATTTAATCAAGATGGAGATGAAAACGAATGAATTTATATGTATTTATATGCAACAACAAATTATTGAATAAAAAGGATTTTCTACCGAAATCAAATGTATATGTTGTTTTATGCAATTTAAAGAAACCTTCAAAATGCTCGAAATATGCTACAGAATCTTAAAACTATAAGCGAATGTTAACAATACTTTTTCTGCTGATAATGTTTATGGAGTAGCATAAAGATTGTTAAAACGTGTACTTAGTTGCGTATTTTCGGAGAATACATACATATATATATATATATATATATATATATATATATATATATATCATGTAAAGGTCGTTCACATATGTATCGATAATATAATATTTAAAATATGCCATTTAGTGTTATATGTATACTTTCCTAAAGTCAAACATTTAGTAATCCATGATAGGTTTGATGATGTCTAACACAATGGACGAAAGGACAAAATGTTATGTACCAAGGCCGACTTTCGAACATTTGTTTCTTGTAATCGGCATATATATAATGTAATTTATACTCCTTTTCACACTTCACAAAACTATATAATTGTTTACTAAGATATACACTTTGGATAAACGCACATATATATATGTAAAATTTGTTAAATTACATTCATATAAATTTCAGATAAACAGCTTATAACGTTTTTATGACTACACTTTTTATCATGCATAATGATACCTGCAATTTCATAAAAGCAATATCCATAATTGTATGCAATAAAGTTTTAACTGGCAAATATTTCCATTTTGTTATATATTAAATTATATAAATTATCCAAAATTATAAAAGGGACTTGTTCGCAGATTTTCGTTTTTTAAATGTATTTTGTTTGTTTTTGTTTTTCTAAATAAATGTTTAATGTATGGCATTTTCTAAAATAACTATAAAAGCAAGAACAAGTTCAATAACACGTTTGCCTTCATTTGGAATCGAATAAGGAACCTTTTAAAGCAAAAAACATACGCTTACACTTTACCATTCAAGCTTTTGATGTAACCTTTGTATTTTAAACGCTATTTTTGTATGTTAGTCATACATTAATGTTCGAAATTATCGACGCAAAAGCTTACAAACGGTTAACAAATTTACCGGTATTATGTGTATTCGAGCTATCTTTTTATATCATAAACAATTTATTTGATTATTGTCATTGGCCAACGCTGTGAACAAGAGCCTTGTATTTTTATGTGGATTATGTGGTCAAAATAACACAATGAAAGGCGCACTTTTTTGTGAAATAACAACGTCAATCACTAACCATTTATCGCAATAGGTTTTCAGCAAACACAGTACAAATCCATATGATAATAGAACTTAATGCAATTAGTCTTACAAACTGTATTTACACACCTTTTCGATGAAATAATATGTTTTGTCAATGAATCACAAGCCTCGAGGAGATTACACGTGCTACACGATTTATATATAAGTGACGCATCTAAAAGCAAATTGAAATTAACTCAGTAAATAGCAACTTTTGAGAAAAAAAACGTTCTTAGCGTACAATTTATGTACATGAAATCAGGTGTCAGATTGAAATGAATAACAGCAATATATCAAATACAACCAAACAAATAAGGAGTGAGCCTAATAAGGATTTAATTTTACAAACGCATAAAAGTACTGATAATATTTATATTCATTATGCACTTGTAGGTAATTTATGTTTATTTGTGTTATCGACGTAGTACACATTAACAACATCCGCTTGAGATTAAACACGTTTATAAGCTGCGAAATAAATTTAACAAAAACAGTATTTGAAGGGACTGTTTAAAACAATAAATGTATAAAGTTAAAATTTAATTGTTTGTAACGGATCCAACAGCAAACAGAATTACAACTTACCAACTTCGAATCTAGTGGGAATTATAATTAATAAATTATTGAAATGATATAAAATTTAAAAAATAATAAAAATAATGTTCATTGTTATTATATTTAAAATAAATTTGCATGAATTGCCGGATTCTGTTTATGTCATCTCTACCTGATTTTTTTTTGCTCGCGTTAATTCATAGCTATAACCGCCCATGAGTCTAGGATTTAATAATTATTGGAATCCACCACATTCGGCTGATCCACGTTAACAAAACTTCCACAAAATGTCAATTAGTGTTTTTAAGTGACTTGTCAACCTGACATCTAGATGGACGACTTCGTTTTAATTGCCCAAGGAAAGCTCCTGTGTTGGACAGCCAGTTTATTTCTTAGAGAAATTCCGTCCTTGTATCCATTTATGGATTGAATAAATATCACGAACTTGGGGGCAAAACAATTTAGGCAAACAACTAATGATGTCGCATCCTCTTTAACAACTGTGAAAAGCTTACTTTAGAGGAATTACATGCCTAGAAAATAGTCGCATAAGAGGATTAAAACGAATCTTAAAGAAATATCAATATATAAATTTTATTTACTGTTACACTCTTGCAGGCATTGTTGCACAAGTGGAGTTAAGCGGTCAAAATGCATGTTGTTTCTTTCACATAATAGTGGCTGTTGGCAGTTTGCTACACGCTAGTAGAAAACAAATCCATTTATTTGCGCGGATAAGTTGTGTGTGTGTGACTCCCTTTCCGGTGAAAATAAAATGCGTTAACAGACTACAAAATAAACTAACATTTGCATTGTATGCGATTTATTTGTATTCCTTTTCTAACTTAGCAAATCAAAAATATTAAGGTATTTGAAGTTTTAATCTAAACAATGTGTCTCAATAATGAGCTCAATATTGGCAGGTGGCTCTTTGTAATGAGATTTATGAACGAGAAGTTCCGAGGTTACTTTTCCTTGTTTCAAGGTATCTGGGCGCTTGTGAACAACGCCGGTGTTGCTGTATTCGCAGAGACTGATTGCTGCAGCATGGTCGGCTACGGGAAGATGCTGGGTGTGAACCTCATGGTCAAAATGGGTGCTTACCACTATTGTGAAGTGCTAAGGGCCGTGTGGGAATTATTCCGAACCTTGCGGGTTGCTGAAATTTGTATAGTATTATATGGCGTACCACTTGGGTCAAAAGTCAACAAGACCTACTAGGTAAAAAGAGAAATGTACGTCAAAGTACATTTTTTTGTTCTTCGACGTACAAAATTGTACTTCGAGGTACAGTTTTTACCGACCCTTGAGTGTTAGGCAATCAGAAGACGCCTTAATACTGTTGCTTTGATAATAGTTAATAATATGTACTACTTAAAACGATTTTAGAATAAATACCGTCAAGTAGATACTTTTTTTTATTTTGATATTTTTATTCATTTTGTCCTCAATTGAAAAAGAAATTTTAAACATTTATTATAAATAAATCTGAAGGAAAAGCGGCTCAAGAGACGAGTGTTTTGATTGGCTGTTCAGAAAATGTAAACGTCGAAGTGTATTTCATATTTGTACTTCGAAGTTCAATTTTTGTACTTCGAAGTACAATATGTACTTCGAAGTACAAATGTATGTTAACCTAGAAGGCTACATAGACTTTTGACCCAAATAGTACGCCATGCGGCCATATTTTTAGGCATATGTTACAATACTTACCTACCTTTGGTAAGTGTACGTGTTAAATTATATGTATGGTTACTTTCAAATAAGACCCATTGACTTCTTTAATACGATACTTGCACCACCTTACCTTAACATGGTATGTTGCCACATTACGGAACATTGTGTTGTATGGCCCAGTATATAATTACATTCACATATTTCGATAAAAACTCATGTGAGTTTGGTGTGTGGTCACCATACACGACAAGCGGGGTTTCTTCCAGGTACTCCGGGTATTACGGTTTCCCCCTTTCACTCAAAACGTTAGAAAAACATGAGCTACAAAATGCAGCTAAATTTGTCACCACTTTCGTGAGTATAGTGAGTTAATTAGGTGAGAGTACTGGGACACTCTAAATAAACAAACACACACAACTATGTTAAAATGCATTATATAATTTTCAATTAATGTATATTGCATATATAAATACTCGAGCCCAGTGGAAACATTAGCCTAATTATAGCTTATCTATGCAATTAGTGGTGAGCTGTTTGCGATCGCTGTTTGGCCATCGTACGTCGTCCATCGCCCATCGTGCATCGTGCATAAATTGTTTACTCAAACGACAATTCCTTCTAACAGAATGTTACAAAACTGCACAGGAGTGATCCTTGGGGTGACCCTTTTTCAACAATATTCAGATCGCATAATATGTTGTCACTGAAGCAAAAATATATTTGTTTAAATTTATATAGCAAACAATGAAATTCTAGAAACTCTGTCAGGAGCAAAATTCTTGTTCTTATCCTCTGCGTTAATAACAGAAAACCAACATTAGAAAAAATTGATTAAACAAAGATAACCGCTTTGGAACGAACAATGCAAAGGATTTGAGGTTTAAACCGGATTGAGGTCTAGCGAAACCTTACACTTACCTCAAAATTAATCACAAACCAAAAGCGCGTCTTAAACGATATAAAGAAAATGTGCCGATGAAAAAAAAAGAACATAAAAACATGAATGCCAAAGGAAACACTTGCACTATGTCATAAATCACCGAAATTATCCTGGAATTAAATTAATTGTATCGGTACAAAATCGACTAACCAGAAAGTACATTACTATTTGTTTTTCGAGTTCCTCAAATATGTTAATGAATTCATAGAAAGCAAAGTTTATTGTACAGTCGATTTTCGTCATGTCGAAAAAAGCAATAGCCTTAATGACATAATAAATGAAGAATAAATTAGAACAGCCATACAGTACTTAAAAAGTCAGACTCAAAATTTAGCAGTATTGATAAAAAACTAACGACTTTATAGATAGCGGAATTATACCCGAGTCTTGATTTGTTTGTGTCATAGTACCTATCTACAATACGGCAAAATGTTATGCCTCAAAAAGCTATAGACCAATTACGAATTTATTGTTCAGGGAATTATTTTACAACTATTTTGAATGATCGACTGACAATATTTCTTGAACATAACAAAGCTTTTATTTTTAACACACGAGCATGTTTTAAAGAAATCATTGTTTTGTTGAATGTATCTTAATTTTATTTATGTTGTCCGAATATTTAAAACATTATACTAAACATAATTATATCCGTAAAGCCGCCTACTTAGTCTGACATGGTAGTCTTTGGTTATAACTCTTTAAATATGGTATTTCGAGAAACCACTTAATGTTATGTTACATATCTTTTGCTGCAGCTGCGGCGTACGCTAAGGTTAGAAAATGTCACCTATTGTTGCTTGTTTTTGTTTTTGAATTACTTTGAACATAATGTTGTCACATAATGGCTGAAGCCTCAATTAACATGACCTAGACCTCGATATTTTCTTGAGACTCGTTACACTGCTGTATACTTATGCCAAAATTGAAAACGAATGTGTATCCCTAATGGATACATTCATGGATTATTTAAACTTGGATAATCTTGGAAACTCGATAAACATGTAAAAAACAAAAGTTAGTGTTTGGTGACAGTCCCCTACGTCCAAAAAAATATCAACTTCCAACAAATTCATTCGAATAATAAGATACATTCAAATATCTAGGTATTGTTCTTAGGAAAATTTGGCGTCTGATGAGCGCCAAGAAACATGTAACTAAGCACGCACGAAACGACTGATTTAGTCTGCACTTGAAAATAAGAAATTTAAATGTCCGTATTGATTGACAGCTCTAAATGGTTATTCATATATATCGATTTATAAAGTCAAATAGATCTGTGACGACTGTGATTTTAGTTATGTCTGGCAAATTCAGCACTAGACAATGTCTAAATCTTATTTGTTGAACAATACAAAATCAATACCGGAATAATAACAGTTAACCAATATGCTGTAACTACAAATTTGTACATAAATTGGAAGAACTGTACACATTATGACTAGATATGTATATACAACCTTTCATAAATTTCATTACTTTCTCAAATGTTCTTAATTTTTTTATAAAAAAAAGAAAGAAATTGTTTAACGTTCATCAATTGGACCTCAATTTATGTATTTCAATTCATAAATATTGTGAATGAAAAGATTGTATAATCATTGATACATATTAGTCAATTTGTTAACATTTTTTGTGAAATCTTTCAGATCCCACCTGGCTTCAATAGAAAATGTCATTGTTTTTTTTTAATATGTAATCTTTTTTTACTATTCATGTTTATATCCACGATTTTTAAGCAGTCGAATCGTCAAATTAAGGCATGTTACACACCTGATTCTATTATTTACTTGATGAATACATTATTATAACACGGGCTTATTTGCGATCATCACAGAATGCTTGATTAACATGCACAGATTTATGAAAATTTGGATTTGATCCTAGGCTGAGGAAAATATGTAGACAGCAAAATAATATCCGAAGAAATGTTTAAAATGTTCTCACATGTCAATATTTGTATGCACCCTTTAAAAAAAGGGGGTATATTGTTTTTGGCCTGTCTGTCATTCTGCCACAAAACTTTAGCCTTGCTCATAAAATAAAAAACTCTTGGGTCTATGTTCTTTAAACTTCACATGTGCATGCATCTCATTGACATCTACAATCAAACATGTTTTGAGGTCACTAGGTCAAAGGTCAAGGTCACTGTGACCTTTACATTAACTTTAAACTGATAAAACTTTTGGATGTGTGAATACACTGGACGAACAAAATGCTAATGCATCGGAAAATAACTTCCTAAAGATATGTTCGTTACCTTTATAAATGAGAAATATGTTGTAAACATATAAACTTTCATTTCCAATCGTGGACCATCGATACAAATACAATATAACTTATAGAATTAATCCTTATTGTTCGCAAATCACTGGATTCGCCTACGCGTTATCAATCGATCTAAGTATTTTGCGTTTTTTTTTGTACATTTTGTGGACTCTGAAATACAATCATACCACAATCTAGACGCCACTCCATTTACATCTTCAATATCGTACGACAAACATGTAAAAGTGCCGTTGGTTTGCATTTCGCGACCCACAAAGTAGCTGTCTATGATGGTTCATTGTGATGTGCGGATATTTAAGTAGAAAGATTCTTCCGCTTGAAAGATAATAACATTGTCGTAGTACATCAATATCTAAAACAATTGAGTCGCTCGTTTTTTTTATAAGAAAGTATCGTTGAAGAAAGACTGACGTTGTTACAAAGACATGTTTTCGAATTCTAAACTAATACCTCAAAAGAGATATTCAATAAATAATCAATTTCATTATGGTATATGTCCGCCAATAATGAAAAACAACATGCGTTGTTGTTTGGTTTGTTTTAATATATATTGGATTGCAAACGACAACAAAGCTATCAACTTCGAATCAAATGAAATAATATATGCTCCAAAGAATTCACTTTAATTAATTAGCTATATAATATGCATGCCACAATAGCTTACGAGTAAACACAATATAGAAGGATCATGTTCATATCACATCTAGTTCATGTCTGCTGAAGTTTTCATTAATTTAATATATTTTCCTTTATTAACCAACGAGTTTTCGTTCGTATAAATTAATCTGAAAAAATATGGCCTACGTATGAACATAGCACTGTTCAAATCTTTTTAATTAGTTTTTGCACAGTGTTAATGAACGACGGTTCTAAGTTTTTCTACTTTTAATTTCAGTTAAATATGACACAAGGCCTTTTTTTCTTTGACATTTCTATATAACGTTAAAACGCGATTATTTTCTATGGTTTCTCTCCATTACAATAAAATGCGGTCAGTCGAACTTTGTTTACACATCGGGATAAAAGAATTGCCATTAAAGGGACTTGTTCACAGATTGCGGCATATTTTGAAGTTTGTAATTAAATGCTTTAAATTGATAAATATAAACATCAGAACTAAAGAGCTCCAAAATAAAAACAAGAATAACAGTAAAAACAGAAAAAAAAGAAAAAATAGTTAACAACACCAGGGCTCATTGTGCTTCAAACAAGTCAATCACTCAATGGGATATGTTCCCATTTAGCGACTCATTGTTTGAGGAACAAAATATTGATACCAGTTTACATTTCTCACATTCCGAAGACCCTGAGGAAGAAAACGACACTCCATCTCCTTTTATTGAGCTTAAGAATCTTATATTTAAACATCCAAATAAATTTATCGTATCACATCTTAATATAAACAGTTTAAGGCATAAATTCTGTGAAATCTCTGAGATTCTAGAACAAAAACGTGTTGATATATTATTTATTTCGGAAACAAAACGTATTTCATGTGCCAGGGTACAAGCTTGAGAGGTTGGACAGGAACAGCAGAGGAAGTGGGATAGCTGCATTCATTCGGGCAGAAATCCCAGCACGTCGCCGCAGGGACCTGGAGACTAAACACTTTGAAAACATTCTGTTTGAGGTAATACTAAACTCTGAACGGGCCATATCATGTGTGTATAGACCGCCCAATATGAAAGACTGATTTCTTACACAATCTTACTATTATGTCAATATTTTAACTAAATTTGATCACTTTATGATTATAGGTGACCTACATTATGATCTCCTGTGTACCAAAGGTCGGCCACTTTTAGATTTTACTGAGATTTTTGACTTGCACTGTTTGGTAAAAAACCCTACATGTTTTATGAAGAATTGTACTCCATCCTTACTTGATAATATACTTACCAACTCTAGATCACTATGTATGAAAACCCAAAACTTTGTTATTGAAATTAGTGATTGTCATAATTTTATCTGTACTGTGATAAACAATGCTATTCCAAAGAATGAAAAGGTTAAAATAAGTTATCGAAGCTTCAAAAATCTTGATGTAAATGCTCTAAATGCTGATCTGTCTAATATCAGGATCCCAAATGTAAACGAGATTGACCCTAGATCAGAATATGTAAATATTATGTATCAAAATTTTGAGTCTGCTGTTTCACACGTCTACGATTTACATGTACCCGTAAAACAAATGTACAGAAAGTACAGACAAACTTAGTAAGTACCATATGTGAACAAAACACTTCGTGAAGCAATTATCTTAAAAAGATGTACTTGCACAAATTCCAAAAAACTTAGATCACCCGAAAATTGGGAAATTTATAGTAAACAAAGAAACCTAGTTAATAAATTAAAACACAAATCAGCAAACCAATATTTTCAAGAAAGATGAATTGGTGGGGCAAAAACATCAGATTTTTGGAAAACCATTAAGCCATTTTTATCAAATAAATTAAGTACAGAACTGCCAAAAATAATTTTACGTGAAAACAACAAAATCATATCCAATGACAACGATAACGCTGAAACTTTTAATTCGTACTTTGCAAATGTTGCCCAGTCCATCGGGGAAAACTACATTTTTGATCCAGATAGTCACCCAAGTCTCAGAAAAATTCATGAAAAATATCCAGATGTGTGTACATTTAATTTTAAACCAGTAGCCATGCCCGATGTTGCCAAAGAAATAAATATGCTAAATGTAAAGAAAGCGACTGGAGTTGACAAAACCTCAGCTAAGCTTTTAAAAAATTTGTAAACCGGCTTTAACTGAGCCTTTTACTAATCTTGTAAACATTTCTATGGCCACAAGTACCTTTCCTGATAAACTTTAAATGGCACAAGTCACACCCTTATACAAGAAAAACGACCCTTTCTGCAAATCTTACTATAGACCCGTAAGTGTCTTACCAATGCCCTCTAGATTTTTTGAGAAAGTAATTGCTAAACAACTAAATTCTCATCTTGATACAATTTTTAATAAATTTTTATGTGCTTTTAGGAAGGGACATGGCTGTCAAACAACCCTATTAAAACTTCTGGAGGAATGGAGGCAGGCTCTGGATAAAAACCATTACGCTGCAGCAATTATCATGGACCTATCCAAGGCCTTTGATTGCCTGCCAAACGATATTCTATAGTCAAAACTGCCAGCGTATGGTATGTCGGAGCCTGCATCCAGACTCCTCCAGTCTTACCTTTCTAACAGAAAACAGCAAATTAAAATAGGAGACACAGTTAGTACATGGGCCAGTTTAACAAAAGGAGTACCACAAGGGTCTTTCCTCGGGCCCCTACTTTTCAACGTCTTTATTAATGATATTTTTTATTTTATAAACAATTCTACCCTATTCAATTATGCAGATGATAATACTTTTTCATTTTACACATCAAAATTTGATGAACTTATTTTAAGTGTCTTACAATCTGAAAGTAACATCCATATTGATTGGTTTCATTTTAACATGATGCAAGCTAACCCTGACAAATTTCAATATGTTGCAATAGGCAAATCAACTTTTAGTAAAAAAAAACTTATTTAAGATAGGTGATGCCGATATTACATGTGAAAAAGATGTCAAACTACTTGGTATCGACATAGATTATAAAATTAACTTCGATACGCATATACAAGGATTATGTAAGAAGGCTGCCACTCAGATAAACATCTTAAAAATAGTTGGTAGAAATTTAAGTGTAGCAAACAAGCTTTTAATTTTCCATACTTTTGTTTAATCAAATTTTAATTTTTGTCCAGTGACCTTGCATTTCTGTTCAGAAACTAATATTTAAAAGATGGACAAACTTCATGAAAGGGCAATAAGTAATATATACAACGACTTTAGCACTCCATATAGTGATCTTTTACAAAGGGTAGACCTTCCGTCCTTGCAAATAAGACGTTTAAGATCAATGGCTATTGAAACATTTAAAATGATAAAAGAAATTTCTCCACCTTTGTTAAATAATTTAGTTGTTAAGAGACAGTCTACCATAAATTTTAGATTCACAAATTTTTGACAGATACCACAGGTACGCACAACAACATATGGTCAGAATTCCTTTAGATATGCTGCCCCCTCGCTGTGGAACTCCCTACCGGAAGACTTTAGAAAATGTGTGAATTTTGCAATTTAAAACTTTAATTGGATCATGGAATGGCAAATTCTGTATGTGCAAAAGTTGTAGATTGAGTGGGAGCTCTACAGCGAGGGAGCATCACATCATATAGTTCTAAAAAAATTACTTGTGCTTAACGTGGGTTATTTCCTACTTCAATGTTATATGATGTTTGTATCTGCTAAGCTTAGTTTCCGCTGTCTATGTATGCTCTGTATACCGTGTCTCTGTTCTATTTATATGTGTTTTGTTTGTATCTGCTTAGCTTAGCTTAGTTGCCGCTGTGTTTTAGCTGAGTTTTGTTTGCATCTGCTTAGCTTAGTTGCCACTGTCTGTGTGTGCGGATATTTTCTACTTCAATGTTATATGTTGTTTGCATCTGCTTAGCTTAGTTGCTGGTGTCTGTGTATGCTCTGTATACTGTGTCTCTGTAATATTTATATGTGTTTTGTTTGTATTAGCTTATCTTAGCTTAGTTACCGCTTTGTTTAAGCTGTGTTTTGTTTGCATCTGCTTAGCTTAGTTGCCACTGTCTGTGTATGCTCTGTATACTGTGTCTCTGTATTATTTATACGTGTTTATTTACAAGAATTTTAGTGGATATTTTATTCTTTTTATAAATGTCTAGTCACAACGCCGTATTGTATATGTTTTTGAACTTGAAATATTTATTTAAACCTCTTATCTATTTAAAAAGAAATCTAGTGGATATTTTATTCTTTTTTTTTCTTAAAAAATTATCTGACTTTTGAGCAGACAATTCAAAACTTTTTAAATTACCATATCTGATGTTATAATATCATTCTATAAATTTGTATGTATATTTGCCTTATTTAATAACAAATTGATCTCAGTCTTTTTCAGCTTTTATACACTTGTTTTCCTTATTCATCATGTTTTATAGTCGGTTGTACAAGCTGCCCAAGCTTATGTTTGTTGTTATTCACTCTTGCCGACTTAAAATAAATCTTATCTTATCTTATCTTTATCTTATCTAGGGCTCGAACCACTGACCCATGTAGTAAAAGCCAAGCGCCGAAACCACTCAGACATCCGTCTTTACGCGTGTGTGTGTGTAATTCAGAGTTTATGTTCGGGTCGTCGTTGAGTCTTCACGACTTCATTATTGGCGGACCTGACCATCCGTCTTCACATGGGTTTTCATTTATTTTATACTTTGTATAACCATCCACGTGTTGTTACAAAGTATGTCGATAACACAAGAAATCGATATTTTTAAATCATTTCTCGTCTGAGACGCTTTATAATTTTATCAATTTATAACGATGATTTTTCGTAAACGAAAGTGTATACTTAGTATAAGTCTGCGGTATTAGTGTCATTTCGCAAACTGATGTACATTCTTTTATTCATTTCTTGAATCTGTTACAAAAAGACGGAACATTTTAATTTTGATAAACTTTGGACAAGTCCATTTGATATAATCCAAATTCAACCAGACATCTAAAACGTCATGTTTTTGTCCAGAAATAGCTTAATGTTTACGTTTGAACGCCAGTTTAGTTATGCGTTATCAACATCTATCAAGGACACATGTTGTAATAATAAATAAATAAATAATAATAATAATATAAATAATTATTATAATTATAATAATGATAATACTACTACTACTAGTAATAATAATACAAATAATATACTACTACTACTACTACTACTACTACTACTACTACTACTACTACTACTACTACTACTACTACTACTACTACTACTACTACTACTACTACTACTACTACTACTACTAC
>VMBQ01001339.1:66136-102883 GCA_007657795.1 Dreissena rostriformis
TAAAAATAATAATAATAATAATAATAATAATAATAATAATAATAATAATAATAATAATAATAATAATAATAATAATAATAATAATAATAAATTAATACTAATACAAATAATAATAATGATACTTATTAGAATAATTATAATAATATACAGATCTACATACTTGACTTTTGATCGCCATTGATCTGTTCTAATGGTAGAGGGGGCGGGGCAGTTTTCGTTTTATATATACATGTGTGTATAGTGAAACCTAGTGAACGCTACCTGTTCAGATCAGTGAAGGTCCTTAGAATCTCTCAGATGTGCGACTCATTGCCTTTGGTCATTTTGCTTTCAATAGCATGTAAGCAAAAGTTGCTTATAATTGAATTCAACATCATTATATGAGAAGTTTATCTCAAGCATAATTAGCGAATATATTTTGAATGGGAATCTTCATTGGTTTTATCATAGTTTTGTGGTTTGCTTTAAATTATATATAACAATATCAAATACTCGTTTTTATTTTATGTGGCACAATATATTCCATGTTTATTTCCCGCGACGATATCTATTCATAGGACACACGGACACTAACCTAGTACATGAACATGTGTAGAATATATTTTTCCACACAAAAAAAGAAAAAAGAGCATTTTATATCTTGTTAAATCTATGTTACCAGACCACATCTTACGTTGACATTTTGTCTATTGCTAAAAGGAACACTGAAATTTTATGGGTGAACTTTATTTAACGAAATATTATACGAAATATTCGTTGATTTTGAGTGTAAATGGGGCTTTAAAATTATAAAATTTTAAACTCTGTTTTTAAGTCACTTTGTTGTTAATTGCCCAGCAAATATCTTAATCCATCATGTCATTAGATAACATCATACAGTACATTATAAAGGAAATGAAATGCAATCTCAATGGTTTCATACAGCCATATATTTAAATAATTTCATTCAGATTATATCACTATACAAAAGTTTATAATCCATCCTTACATATCTTTAACAGTTGAACGTATCCCTGTACATAAATTCAATGTTGTCATATTTCAACTTCAGGTGTTGAAGTCGGTAGAGCTATTTGTGTTGATGGAATAAAACATATTGACGATCTTCCTCACAACTAGTTTTTTAAAACAAATGTAAGTAGATACATCGCTAGTGGATAGTTTAATATAGTTTATAAATGGACCATATTTCTTTGTTTAATAATAATTTCAAAACCAAAACCCTGATCGTTTTAATAGATTACCGGTTTTTACAACACTGGGACCATATTATTCGATTCGCGCGTCACGTTTTGACATTCATGTTTCCATTTTGGAACGTTTGGCGGATTCGTTTTCTATTAATTTGAGGGTAAGTGTGAGGTTTGCATTCCTTTTTACATGGCCGTGATTCAAGTTATTATCATTTTATCTGTATAGTTTATGTTCTCATATAAAAATAGGTAAGAACAAAATTTCTCTTCTGATATAGTTTCTGAAATTTCGTTTGCTATAGTTCATGCTGTTCATTGATTTAAAGTTAACAAAATTAATGAATATATTCTTATTTAATATTAAAATTAGTATTGTTCTTACTTCCATAAAAGAATGACTTGAAATAACAAATGAGACTGTAAATAGGATGTACATAAGGGTTCCATGTAAACCTTGGCTGTCATGTTAAGCAAACGTTTGACACCCATAGAGTTTTTCTATACAATCATTTAGTGGTTGAATAAAAGAGCATTCGTATACATATTTATTAAATAATAAAAGTAATGCTTTTATTTAAGGTACACATTAAACCAATTTAGTTTACACAGAAGACAGATGTTTCATGCTGTATAGGTTGTTTTGCACTTATGGTTGTAACGTCCAATCCGAATAGATGTTTTTCTGCATGGTATTTATCACAATAACATGCACCTGCACGAATCTTCCACTAGAAATGGTTAACCAACATCTTTAGTACGTAGCATCATGTTGAATAAAACAATTCTGGCGCAACGATCATATTTTGACAATATTATCTAGATGGTCTGTTACCATTGAAATGCGGGGTGTAAAATCTACAAAAGCTCAATTTCAAAAAGACGCGTTTAGCTTCAAATTCTGCTTTGGTCAATATTGCTTCCATTTACGACAAATGAAATCTTCATTACAGCCACTTCATAGAGCGCATGATTGAGTTGTCTAATAATGGATATGGGCTAGACGACTATATTTGGCATGTGCCGATCGTAAATACTGCCTTGCGATGATAAATAAGATCGTATGAAAAACACTTAGTTAATGTTGGATCACTTTAGTTTGCCATGAAAAGAAAGACATTTCATTCAAATTCAATAACATTATTATTTCATGTTGAAATTGTCAAAATAATTGTTTTCATATCAAGTCATATAATTATATTATGTTCATTTTTTATTTCGTATTGAACAATGTCTAGTTTTCAAATTTGCAACTTCTGTGCCCTGTGTACGAGCTGCGTGCAGCAAAAGTTAACAAAAGTTATTCATTTTTTTACAGAGACTCAATAACGTTACGTAACGGTCTCTTTCCATTAATTTCAACAGGTTATTGTTATATCGTCACATTGGTTTCACTTTTTGAAATTTTCAAGTTAATTAATGGACTTGCTTGCAACTGATTCTTAAATATCGGCGAAAAGCATTTAAAAGAATGAATACTTCAATTAAATTATATTGTGTAATATGTACAATACACAAAATTGTTCGAATGCATGTGCACCAGAATTGACTTTTACTTGTACAAAAACCCCATCTTTTTCTGGATCTTTGACAAAATAATAACCTAATAACAAAAGCAACAAATTACCAATCGTTAAAGTGTGCCCTTTAAAATATCAATATTTGACGTCTTATGTTTTTTCAGTTAAGAAATTTTGCGTTTGAAAAAAAAGCAACACAGATGTGATAGTTAATATATTTATTTTTTAATCGTCAACAAACATAATTCTGGTTCATTTACATTTCATGTCTTTTGTTATAATTTTATCACGTCATTTGTTGCAATAGAGCATCAGCTGTGTCGTTCATAAGTATTACTCTTAATAGGAACAACCTGATTCAAACCATTTATCGCTGTCACGACCAGGAAATAAAAAAATCAATACCAAAATCGCTAAAATGTAAAGCTGTAAAAGTATAATTATCAAAGAAATATAAACTTGGCAGTCATGGTATGGTGTGTAACCCGTCGAGGAGGTAGACATTTTCTATCGCGGGATATTATTTTAAAAATATGTGATTATCTATTTACAAAGGATGGATTGGATTAGATAAATGGATAAATCATAACACGTAAGACTTAATATACATAATTTATACATAATCGACGTAGATATAACGCTATGACAGAAAAATAAATATCGAAAAGGATCCACACACAATTTTCAAAAGTATACTTCTCAAAATTATAAAGGCGCATCTTATTCAACAATAGTCAACAATAGTCAACAACAGTCAACACAAATGAACAAAGACAAAGACTCTGAAGAAGAGCTGAAGCGCAAATGAGAAGCGTCCAGCGTCAGTGACACCAGTGTGAACGAGGCGCAACATAATGAAAACAGTGAAAAACAGAAAAAGAAGAAAGCGAAACAGAAATCTACTGATAGTAAGTGTGGCAAAAATTGACCTGAAACAAAAGACGACATCGATGTAGCCCTAGAGATGAAAATAATTAATACAAAACTCGAGAAACTGGGTCAGTCGATAAGCACAGTGAATAAAACGTTAGAGAACGCAATCATGAAAGGCGACGGGTCTATCAGAAAGGAAATACGAGATTTGTTCACAGAAATGAAAGACGATCTTCTCAAATCCGTAATGCATAAGGTAGAGATAATCGAAGGCCATCTATTTGAAAACGATCAAGCTGTTGATAAACTTAAAACCGAAATAAAAACCCTAAAAGAAGAATTGAACAGCCAGAAAGATATAAACACCACAATTACAGTAGAAAGGAAGCAAATAGATTTAAACAGAAAGAAGTTCGAAAATGACAGCGAGCAATACTCCAGAGCCAATAACATTAGAGTCCAAGGCATACACGATACAAACCCGCGAGAATCTGCCAGAGAATCTGCTGAAAAGGTTATCAAAATATTGAAAGATAATGACATCTGCAATATCACCATGGCAGACATAGACATAGCGCATAGGTTGCGAAACAAGACCAATATCAACAGAAAAATAATAGTTAGACTGGTAAGCCGACAGACCAAAGGAGATATACTAGCAGACAGGAAGAAACACAAAGGAACAAATATCTTCATAAATGAAGACATGACCAGGCTGAATCTGCATGTGCTTATGTGTGTTAAGAAAAAAATGTCTGATGAGGTGAGCGATGCATGGTTTAGCAACGGTAAAATCATGTTCAAGAGCCACATGGACACAATTCAACCGGTCAAGTTTGAGTAATACGAACATTGGATAAACCTACCATGGCCCAGCACAACAAAAATATAACATAAAAAACTTCGCCCACGAATACTATCTTTTTGTGAACAGTATAGTTTATATCACAGTAGTTATTTTTTCTCTAGTGTAACCACGAGTTCCTCGAGGAAACGCCACTTAAAGTAACACATTCACCGATCGTTTACAATACAATGTATTGAAGTTAGCACTGCTATGCGCATACATAGTACACTGTTTAAATGAAATAACATTGGTGAAAGTGTGTTTTTTTGTAAGACATACAAATTTAATCATATAGAAATATTAAGCACTGTACCATTGTTTCCCAAATTTTTCTGGGTTTTCTTATCATTTTATGCGAATTAAACTATTTAAATGTAACACGTTGAACGTTTGTTTTACTCAGGAAATGTTAAAAAAATGCATAGAAAGTACTGATGTAAGCTATGCAATGCCTACCATGTATGTTTTAGTCTCGGTATAACTATTGTGCAAGGTTCTCCTCTTTTTTTGTAAGCATGTGCAAGAATAGAACAGAAAATCATTATAAATACGATATACACGATAAACAATGTACATATGGCCGAATGTGTTTATTCAAAGAAAAACTATTAAATATGAATATGTTTAAAAGAATCTGTGTAACACACACTTCACTGACCCTTTATGCCACGTACACATTGTTTAACAATATGTTTCTTTTTTTAATGTCACGCCTTTTTAACATTTCGTTATACAATGCTATAAGTCTATTTCTATGACTATTTCATAAGTTATATGTTACATAGATAATCAATACTAATGCATAAACCCTACACATTAAAATCTAGCCATAATCGTTACAATTATGATTTTTCAACTTGATAAGAACAAACACCAATACTTGTGTTTTTGTTTCAGTTAAGGTAACTATATGACATACACGAGTAGCTTTATGGATGCTATAGTTTTAATTTAGTCAGTTATATGGAACAGAGGAAGATTATTTTTTTACAAAAACAAAAACAAACATCATTAACTTCTATCCATAATCGTTACAACAATGTTTGTTCAATTTCGATAAAAAAAAAACACTTCTTTTTACAATAGAGTTTTCCTTCTTTATTAAACTAAGATATCTATCTATATGACATGTACCTATAGTATTGATCTTTGCAGTTTTGTGTTAGCATGTACTAATATCTAATGTTTGATACCATCGTAAAATTGTTTACTGCCAGTATAATACGTTCTATGCAATGATAATGATAAAAATGTGGTATTAATAGTTTTGATGTGTCTATCCGTCTTTAATTATTAGCAGTAATATATGACATCAACAATTAATATTAAAACATGGACATGAAAATACTAGACTCTAGACATAATCTCTACAATAATGTTTGATTTTTGTATGTTTGTGTTTTAATTAGGGTATGTATATGACATGTATGAGTATCGACATTATCCTCTATTTCATATTAAGTACAAATGTACCTGTAAGGATAATAAGCAACAACAAACATGTTTTTTACACCCATTTACTTGTCAATAAATCTTGCTGAACCCTAAAATATAATTTTGATTCATGTTTAAATATCTTAACATACATTATTATGTAGTTGTCAGTAACATGTATTGTTTCTCGGATGTTATATGTTTATACTTATTTTATTTCGGAACAATGTATACCACTATATGATGTTAATATGTGTGGTAAAAAGTAACTCAACGAATCATTCAAAGTAATCTTTTGTATTATAAATTGTAAACATGTCCAATCCATCTTTCTGTACTTCTAGCTTGTACTATGATAACCGCT
Organism: Dreissena rostriformis; assembly: GCA_007657795.1. NCBI lineage: Eukaryota > Metazoa > Mollusca > Bivalvia > Myida > Dreissenidae > Dreissena > Dreissena rostriformis. The sequence continues at coordinate 72,365 of VMBQ01001339.1, forward strand.
TACTCCCTTCTTTTTATTTCGGTCATGTTCATACGGTCAAACAAAAAATTCACTACAATATCAAAATCAATGCACTGGTTTACTTGGGGGCAAAACTCCATAACACACATTAATGGACATTCGTATATGCAGTTTTAATGTAAAAGGCCTAGCATCAGAAATCAAACGTCAGCAGGTGTTTAGATGGTTGAATAACAAATTCGATATTTGCTTTCTCCAAGAAACTCATTTCACAAATCAAAAAGATAATTGGCAAAAACAATGGGATGGCGAACTGTTTTTAAGTGGGAACTGTTCCAACTCTAAAGGTGTTGGAATCATAATCAACTCAAAATTGAGCTACGATGTAATAGAACATATAGAACCAATAGTAGGGCGTATTCAATTACTGAGAATAAAAAATGCAAAACAATAACAACAGTCTAATTAATATATATGGTCCAAACAAAGACGATACATCAATATTTCAGACTTAGGAAAATCTCCTACTAGAACACACACATGAATATATCATTATTGATGGAGACTTTAACACGGTTATTAACTACAAAAAAGACAAACTTAATGCAAAAAACGATACAAAACTAAAATGCAACAAAATGGTCAATGCAATTATAGAAAGTCATGATGTTCATGACATTTGGAGAATATTTAACCCTACTAATAAACAGTACACATGGCACTCAAATACAAAGCCCACTATATTTTGAAGGCTTGACTATTTTCTTTTGTCTTCAAACTTATTAAACCAAGTTATAGATTGTAAAATTTGTCCAGGCTTTAAATCAGATCACTCAATAGTTTTATCTTTAACTGCACACAAAATACGAGAGGGCCAGGGTATTTTAAGATAAACAACTCAATCATTCTAGAGAGAAAATATATCAAAACACAATCAAAGAATCTATTCAAGAAATAGCAAATATAAACAAAGAAGCTAACCCAAACACACTTTGGGAAGTGATTAACGGCCGGATTCGAGATGACAATAAAATACGCAAGCAAATTAAAAAGAAACAAATTAAACGAGGAAACAAAACTAGAATCTAAAATCACTGAATTAGAAGAATATATTACCGAACAAACATTCAACCAGTATAAAATTAATGAGTTAAACGAAACGAAAAAACAGCATGATTACTTCATGGAGGATAAAATAAAAGGAATCTTATTAAGAACAAAGTCAGAATGGATTGAGGGGGCCGAAAAAAATACTAAATATTATGCTAACTTGGAGAAAAAAAGGGCTGAAAAAAAAACACTATTTACCAAATAAAAGACGAAACAGGAAAAAATTGAAACAACCAAAACGAAGTTCTAAAACAAATAGCAGGTTTCTACGAAAATTTGTACAAAGCAGATCACAAAATCGATGTTTCAGAACATCCTTCCTTTTTCCAAAATAAATGCAATAAAATTGATAATGATAACCCAAACAATTTAAACGTACACCTATCAGAATACGAATGTGCTATTGCCCTAAAGGAAATGAATAATAACAAAAGTCCGGGGTCTGATGGTTTGTCAGTAGAATTTTATAAGATTTTCTGGAACGACATTAAACCCTATCTACTTAACGCTCTAAACTTCTCTCTTGATAAAAATTGCCTAACAGATCTACAACAACAAAGCAATATTACACTTTAACCAAAAAAAGGAAACGATACATTGTCCTTAAATAACTGAAGACCTGTCTCACTCCTTAACGTTGATTATAAAATCGCCTCAAAAACCGTAGCAAATAGAATAAAAAGCCTTTTAAACAATATAATAAGCAATGCGCAAACTGGCTTCTTAAAAGGTCGATATATCGGTGAAAATGTTAGATTACTAGAAGAGGTGATAAATGCAGTAAACGAAAACAATAACCCTGGTCTCATATTCTTCTCGGATTTCAATAAAGCTTTCGACAACTTAGACCATGCATTTATATTCAAATGTCTTCGTCATTTTGGCTTCAGTGATTACATTATACAGTGGGTAAAACTGTTTTATAACAATGCAAAATCGCGTATTACTAATAATGGTTATCTCTCAGAACAGTTTCAAATTAAAAGAGGTGTTCGACAAGGCTGCCCATTATCACCGTATTTATTTATAATTTGCATTGAAATTCTATCAATCGCAATACACAATGATCAAACCATAAGTGGTATAAAAATAGGAAATTTAGAAACAAAACAGACACTTTTTGCTGATGACGCTTGTTTTCTTCTAAATGGTTCTCAACGAGTTTTTGAAAAACTTATTTCAACGTTGGATAATTTTGGACAAATATCCGGTCTTACACTAAATAGGACGAAATGTACCATTTTGCGACTAGGATCTTTAAGGGACACTGATATAGAATTTTGCAAAAAGAAACAATTTAATTGGGACTCATTCCAAGCGACATCATTAGGTATAACTTTCTGCAATAACCCCAACGAAACTATAGCATGTAATATAATAAATAAAATTCAACCAATCCAAAATTCTCTAAGCTCTTGGAAAAAATGGAATCTTTCATTAATAGGCAAAATCACAGTTCTAAAAACATTTGCATTCCCAAAGCTTGTGTATCCTCTTACCGTTCTCCAAAATCCACCCTCACATGTTATAAAACAACTGAAAACAATGTTTTTCAATTTTCTTTGGGACGGAAAACCCGACAAAATTGCAAGGGATCAAATAATACAGGAATATAAAGAAGGCGGATTACAAATGCTCGATATTGAACTTTATTTAGATGCTTTAAAAGCTAGCTGGGTAAAACGGTTCATCCACGAAAAAGATTCATTGATAATCAAATTATATACTTCGATGCTTACACCGCACGGAGGAAATATCGTTTTCAAATGCAATATAAATCGAACAGATATTGATAAACTCAAAGTTCCGTCAATATTTTTGCAACAGATTTTAGAAGCCTGGTCTAAAACGGCGTATAACGAAAACATAGATACCATTTCAAAACAAATAATATGGAACAATTCACATATACACTGTAACAATCAAATGTTCTTTTTTAAAGAATGGCATAACAGAGGTATACAATTTGTAGAGCATATTTACGATTATCGAAATAAAAGATTTTATTCATTTGAAAAACTCCAAGAATTATATGATATTAACACAAAGTATGTTTTAAACTTTTACTCACTCGTAAAGAGTATCCCATTAGAATGGAAACAATCTCTTTCACTCGGGAATATATCATATACAACACCGGAATACTTTGTTGATCATATAACAGTTAAAACTAAATTATGCAAAATCGTTTACAAACGTCTCCTAAACGCTTATAAACCTAAACAAATTAAATGTGTAACAAAATGGAAAGAATTACTTAACCTAAACACAATCGACAACACCCAACTTTTCTGCCAAATCCCATCACTCACTGTAGATACTAAACTCAGAACCTTCCAGTATAAATACATTTCACACATCATACCAAATAATTCATATCTGTTTAAGTGTAAACTTGTAGAGTCGAACATGTGCGACTTCTGTTCGGCGTGTACCGATTCTACAAAACACATGTTTTGGGAATGCAATAAAGTTCAACATTTATGGTCGGAAGTTACAATCATGATACAAAACAAATTTGGTTTGGAACATAACACACACCTTACCTTTGAAATAATTTCCTTTTGTAATCTAAAGTGCACACGAGTGCAAAATAATAATGCCATTAATTTTATCATTCTGTTAGCCAAATACTTTATCTTTAAATGTAAATGCGAAAGCAGCGTCCCTTTATTCCCACAATATATGAACTATTTAACCCATAGGCTAAAAATAGAGGAAACAATATCACACTTAAAACACACACATGAATTGTTTAGTCAACGATGGAGCACATTTTTAGAAAATACAGCCGTATGAACAAGCCACTCTCTTCTTAATATACTACTTTTTATAAACTCAACTGTATCTAGACTATCTATCTCTTTTCCACTCCCCACACCATAATACTCTGAAACCATATTTTTCAGTTGCATTTGTTAAAGCGAAAATGATCTGATTTTTATGTTTGTTTGTATGACTGTAAATTGTATGTTTTTCGGAAATAAAATGTTATGAAAAAAAATAGTTAAGCTTTCTTTAAAGTGTATTTTATTTTAAGCTGGTGTTTGTCAAGAAATCCTGAAATAGTATTAGTCAATCGTTTAAGACTTACGTGAGGATATTAATAATGTTATTGTAACTAGTGAAGTTATACAGCAATATGATTTAGGGTACCACATAATTAGCGATATGGTTTGATGCTGCTCATAATAGTATTGAAAGAAAACTAAGTGCATTGTCTTGTGCGCTTTATTTTGTTGAGAAGCACAATGTTTAGTGGACGTGACCATTCGTTGAAGTATATTAACTAGTTGGTCAGGTGCTATGTTCCTTCTGAACATAATTACTTTGCTGATGTACACGCAGCGTTGAGATGTTCAGGGATGATTTCCAGTTAATGATGATACGATGTAAGTACACATGATCACAGGAGTCAGGACGTGATGCACACGTCAAAGATTAAAACATCACAGACTGAACATATCGCAAAAGTTGTGTTTCACTCAATGTTTTAGGGGAAATAAAACTGGGATGAGCATGCTGTTCTGCGGAAATAGTACCCGTAAAAAAACATTGTAGGCATTGTCCATGATTATTTTGTTAAAAAATGTTAACTTTCCGCGTACAAATTGTAACAGCATTGTTGAAAGCCGTATAAAGTATAACATTATTCTGGGTGTTATGCACCGAAAGTTTAAATACAAAATGTTGACATTGCAAGGTCGAAAATGTTTGCAACGTATTATCCAACTCTTTGACCAAAGCTACTAAATCGTTTAGGATTGTTGGACTGCGTGTACGTCTAAAATAGAAATCCCATCTGCACATGAAGATAGCTAACAATTTTGTATTTCGGAGATATCAGACCAGAGAAACTGTATTTTATTTACAAAAGCATTTTAGTTATTATTGACTAATTTGATGGTTTTTGTAAATACCGTTCTTTATTTCACCACTGCAAGGTGGAATTATCCGCCCCTATTAATGTAAACGTACAGTAACGTAAATATTTGTATCTGGCCATATAAATGTCAATATGTATTTTCTTTAATTTAAACCATATTTATTGAACCAATCACTACTGACATGTCAACATAACAAAAACAATGCGTATATAATAAATATGACAAAAACCATAAAGCATTTTAAACATGCTTGATATTAAATCATTTTATAATTTCGACAGAATTGGTAAAAAAGCTCGAAGCTAATTCTATGTCCCTCTTATGGCATTGTTAATGAGCTGCTAGAACGGTTCAAACTCTAAAGACTAAGCGTAATTGTCATAGGTATACAGAAAGTTCCTGCATTAATTTCTAAAATATATGTATACTGATAACGTAACAAAAGATGAAATGAAAAAACAAATGATAAAAATGAAGTAAAAAGATATTTTACATTTGCATGACTAGACAGCTAATTTTATACGCAAACACTAATCAAATGAACTATTTAAACATATAAGGGAGCAGTGATTAAAGGAACTACATTACCATAATAGTATTTGGGAAAGGACAGAAAACTGTTGCGGGACAGGGCACTGGTTGTGTAAAGTTTGTTTCTAGTGATAAAATTTGACTAAAACATTTTACTTTCTCGAATGTATTGCTGAAAACATAGGAATATGATGTAATGGGTTTTATATGATTTATCTTCAAAACATAAGAGGAGACGTTACACAGAGATTGGATAATAGACAGACAGATTTATAAGGAGGATAACTTTTTTTCCAGATGTTAGGGCAACTGAAAACATTGACAACGGGTGCTTTCAACACTGTTTTTAAGTGATGCACTGTTCATATAAGCTGCTACCATGCATTCACAATCGTACGTTGATAATATTAGATAATCGATCAGCATCATGGTAAACCAGAAACACTTTATGCTTAACCAATTCTAATAAAACAACACTGCTTAAAAACCAGTAGCGGAGCATTTGTATCATGTCTGCATAACATTTTAACGAATTCATTTAATTTCATTTTTGAACTTCAGGTGCGTCTTATCAATCAGAATATCTTATCAATTTGTCAATGTCCATTGAACAAAATAAAGTTCTGATACAGTTAAAAACAAAATGCAACGAATATAATATTGTCTTTTGATAATTACATTAAAGAACTATAAAAAAAAAATCTGAAAGAAACAGCATTATCCAAGGGTAGACACATTGCTTGCTTTGATGAACAAATTGCTCCTGGTAAACATATATTCCACTCCTGAATTAAATAAGGTGGTTGACCTATGCGTGGTATGTGATAATTGAAATAATGTTTGTATAGAGCTTATGAAAGCGCGTAGACGATACATTGTTTACCATCGAAAGGTTCAAGGCTGTTAGTGTAATGCTTAAAAGGCTTTGTTCTCTATTGTTTATTCGATTGTGAGATCACCGCCATAAGCTCAAATACTTCAAGTGATTAGTTGTTAGTTTGAAGTATGCGTTTATTTATATAGAGAAGCAAAGGAAACAGAATCAGGCTATTGTAATCACAAGCTTCAACATAACTGAAAAAGGTTCGCTTGAATGAAAGGACGCGTGATCTAATTTGTTTTTAGTATACCATTTTGTTTTCTTACGTCTTTACTAAAAATGTACCACATCCTTGTTCAACAGTAATATTGTAATAAGTTGAATACCAAAAGTCTGCCATTCCTATTGTGGTAGAAATCTATTTATCACCTGCATTTGGCCCTTTAAAGACACTGAATGCATCGCACTGATGCAATAAATAAACTATATAATTTGGATGCTGTCAAAATTGCACTTAAATCAAGACCATTAAAAAACAGATGTATCGTCTATTGCCGAAACTTGATGGATATGAGTGATCCTTCTGAGTGCATATGTGTATTAATTGAAACAAAACCGTCATTGAATGTTATTTCATATCAAGTAGTTAAAACCATATCTTACGTGAGTGAACTAGAAGTTGCTATAATAATACATATGAAAATATGTTTCTCTATAAATTTACATTTTTAAAATGTTTAACGGAGTGTGAAATGAGCTCTAAATTTAGATGTATATATGTACTTTCGGGAAGAATAGAAAATATGAACGATGAATTTAAGGACATGCCCGTTTCATATGAGATAAAATCTGTATTTTTGGGATCCCGTTTCAATCATCCTAAACGAATTACGGTTGAACTATTTTCACAGTGTATACCCCACAGAGTTTGAGGCATTATAAGATGCTCCTGTCCGTCCGTATTACCAGTCACACGTCTGAAATGATTCCCAAACTGTTACTTGTGGAACCGGTTTGTCATGCACTGAACAAATGCATATAAGGACACACATATCTGGGGCCAAGGTCAAAAGTACGTATGAAATGTTAACTATAAAAAATACAGCGTGTCTGTACTATAACTGTATAATTTGTAAAGAAAGTTGTGAAAAAAAATTGCCACAAGTGATTTATAGGTAAAAGCCTAGTTTTATGATAAAAACAATAATGAAGAACAAAAATATATGCATTTGTTTTTAAATATTTTCATAACTCAAATACGACCGGGGATATATATAGTGCTTAATAAGCACGCGTATGTATTTAAAAAAAAATATACTCATCTTTTTAGGATGTTTGTAAGCGAAACCTCATATGCCTGTGTGTAAAGTGCCTCCCAAAATCTCTCGCAATGACGAAAAAATGAATGCCGCGTGACGAAGACACTATGTACATCTGCATGAATCCCAAACATATTTCGTTCCAAAGCCTTACCGTCCAACTTCATTCTTCTGCTGGTTATTGCAACTCGATGTTCTTTTTTTTATTATTTTAAGAAAAATAGAGCTTTTATCAACTTTCATGAAACATGTGTTAACTCCCGTGTAAGCTAACAACGAATGACTCTTCGCGCCTTATTAAAGAACAAACACGCGCGAAACTATCCTCCAAATGTTACGAAAGGAACAGCAAATATGTTAACAATACAATAACTGTTATAATGTAATAATAACATGTTAAGCACGAGACGCAAACTAAAATATTACAAGTTTAACAACACCAACTTCTGAATATAAATGTTTTCAAATGATGAGGACTCAATCATAGGCACGTAAATATAACGATTTCTATAATAAAGGTTAAAAGGTTCTCTTAATGAGAGTCACAACTCTCACAATCTCACAAAAAGGCTAATGAATACACTAATTGGATCGTAGTACACCGTATAAAGTAATTAATCCTCGTTTATTCCGGGGACTTTCGTGCGAGTGACATTATGAACGTGTTTAAATGGCGAATATGTTTGTTGTATGTGTCTGCACACTAATCATTACCAATATCTACTCTGGTATAATTTGGAAAACGTAACCCTTATGAGACGATTCTTAATAGCTGCCAAGAGTTTATGCAGACAAACTCAGTAAAAACACGTACGCGCAGGATATTGTCAAACAAAATACTGCGTTTTATCGACTAATAAGGAATAACTGTGTATTAATTAGATCACTTGTTCAAAGCAAAATACACCATGGTAAGGAGTAAAGATGCGTATGAATGAAATCTCAACACGCATCTATACTCCATACCTTTGGTGTTTCGAACACAAATGAACTTCGACAAATATAATTTCCATTGTTCAACCATCTCAGTCTGTATTTTTCATGATATTCAATGTATTCGGTAAGAACAATATGTTAATAAACCGCATATCATTCCAACAAATCTGCAGATATGTACATTAACATTTCAGAGATATCGAGGGATCTTGATAAAAGTCATGTCGTCAATTTGGCTTTAATAAAATACGATTAATTATATTGTTTAAAAGCACCACTAATGACGTTATGTTTTTGGTGCTACAGAGCATATACAATGCTAACAAACACAACTCTTAGTAGAATATCCATAACGTTTACATTTTGTGTAAATGATGTTGTAAAATGTTTGATCATATCAAAGATGTTTACATTCCTTTAAACAGAATCATAAAGCTGTAATATTTAAGTGCGCGTTTCAGCACGTGAAATGGTGTGTATAATTTTGATAGTTTCTCCTGAAAAACTCCGCCTATAATTATTGCAGAATAGCCCAAACGTAATTAATTTCTTGACAGCAAGGAAATACGTTAAAGTTATTAATAAACGATATAACATTGTTCGTATAACAAACAAAAAAACAGCAAAAGAATAAGAAAGGGGTCAGCATTTAACTCATAATTGAAAATGTTTCTGTGTCATTTGGCTTCTTCGAAAAAGATAGCATTTTCAAAGTAGCTTTAGAATACTTCAGGCAACGTAAGTCTTCGGGGAAAAAAACTTATTTTACTATTGTGAAGACCCCCAAAAAGTATCGGGAGTCCAAAGAAATAATAGAATGTTTGTGTTGATAAAAGATGTGATCATAAAAAAGCATTTCGAATGTGACTTGAACACACAGGACGAAGAAACTATAGTTGATTGACTTAGATACCTTAACACAAAATACGCTAGTTACGATGGTAAGGATGATAATAGAAAACTATATGAACCACGACATTAAAGACTGAGTGAACCAAAACAAAATAAACCACATGAACCAGGACATAACAAAACACGTAAACAAAACAAAATAAACCACGTGAAACAGGAAGTAATAAACAACGTAAACCACGACATAATACACCACGTGATACACAAAACAATAAACTACGTAAACCCGAAAATAAAAAAACCACATGAACAGCAACATACTTAACTATGTCAATCACAGCATAATTAACTACGTGAACCACAACATAATAAACTACGTTAAAACATAATAAAGTACGTGAAGCATCGCATAATCAACTATGTGAACCACATTATAATAATCTTCGTGAACCATTACATAATAAATTATTCGAACCACACATTATAAACTTACTGAGCCACACCATAATAAACAACTACATACTTAATAAACCACATGCACCACTACGTGAACCACAACATCAGTACACTACTTAAACCGCAACATAATAAACTACATTTATCAAAACATAATAAAGTACGTGAACACATAATAATAAACTACGCAAACCATAACATAATAAATTACCCGAACCACAACACAATGAACTAACTGAGCCACAACATACTAAACTACGTGAACCACATTTTAATACACTACGTGAACCATAACATATTAAAACATACATGAATCTTAATATGATGCGCGACGATAACAACATAATAATAATGCACGTAAAGCACAACATAATAAAAAAAAATAACAACAAAATAGTGAACAAATTACTACGACAAGATACAATAACTAAACCACAACATAGCGAAATCACGTGGAGTACTGCATATTATACTTTGTGAACCACAATAAAATAAACTATGTGAACCAAAACATTATAAAGTACGTAAACCAGAACATAATAAACCACATTAAACACAACAGAGTAAACTATGTGAATCACAACATAATTAAACTACGTGAGCAGCAACTTTATAAATGACTTAAACAGCAACATAAATAATAACGTGAAGAAGCACAACCTAATAAACAACGTGAACCACATAATAATTACACTTCGTGAACAGCAACATAATAACTTATATTAACAACAACATAAATAAGTAAGTGAAGCACAGCATAAAACACACCGTGAACCAGAACATAATAAACCACGTGAATCCTAACATAACAAACTACACAGATCCTAACATAATAAACGACGCGAACCATAACATAACAAAGTACCTGAACCATTATATAATAAACTACTTTTGCCATAACATAATTAACTAAGTAAATCACGTAATAATGATCAACGTCAACCACCACATAGTTCACTATGTGAACCGCATCATAGTTAACCATGTGAACTACAAGTGCGTGTGCGACAATGCCACTGAATGTATTAAACAAATACGGATACAAAAACAATCGGAAACATTTATTGAGAGCGTGTATTGTTTTGCGACGGATTGCCAATTTTGCGTTGTACTTCATAACATAATTGCGTGCATGTTACAATTAGTTATGTTTTGTTTTATTCAATAATATTTGCAATCAGTATGCCATCAACCGATTTCTGTTTTTTTATTTCCCTTTTTATGGAAATTATAACAAGAAATAGCGAGCTATATAGTCTCGGAAACTTTCAATTTTGTTCAAAATGTTATGAGTTACTGCATCTGTAAATCGTCAGAGCTAAATATCCATTTGAAAATTTAAAACGTTTGTTTTATCCAAAACCGCAAGTAAGATTGTTACATGTCATATGTCACACCATCAAGAGGCACTCTACAATGCAAGTTCACATCGTTTTCTACACAATCTCACAATCTGTTCGTATAAAAAGTGCCAATCAAACACGATAATGACAAACCTATAAGACAAAATGACAGATTTATTATACAAAGGGGAGCGTGTCTAGACACAGCTTCAAGGAAACAAAACAGAAAGAAACTCTCATGGAGGTATAGTTTACGCTATTTTCAAATGTGCTGTACAAGCTGTTGTAATTGCTAACAAGCATTTTTAAACTATTGACTGAGTTATACTGTTTTAAATGCAACATGTGTTAAAACTAGGAAATATTGAGCACATTAAGTTTTAATGTTTCATAGTTTAAATAAAGAAAAAAAACAAATGAGACCATTATCTGGTAATTGACAATGTTTAATTATATACACTGTAATTACGGCACTATAGTGTAGAAACAGTTATTATTGAGTTGACGCCCCCAAACAGTCCAAACAAGTGCCTAACAAAATATCACGTGGTACGTTGGACTTCATTACCTTTTTTGGTTAGGTAGTATATTTTCGAAAAGATCATGGTATATCAATGGGCGTCCGAAATACCTATAACCCGATAGTTTTAACTTTATGAGATACTATGTCATTATCATAAAAATATGAAAAGAAAAAAATATGAATTCATACCATTTCTGATTTAATAAAACAAAGAGCTTGTAAGTTGTCATTTTCGAAGAAAACCAGGCTCACAGATCATATGGTTGTCATTCAACTGAACTGTTAGAATAAGATGTGTTCATAACACTATGATAGTATAAAAAATATACTGCATGTTTGAAAGGTGCTTATTGAAGATATAAGAAATAACTTTTGATATAAATCTTGGCTGGATGTGAGGCTCTTTAGTATTCATAGAGACCTAATCAGATTTTGCAATCGTATTTGTCGTATGAAATGGCATTTAAAGGATTTCCATAGATAAGTTAAGCATGGTATTCATTGGGTTTCTTTACATAATAAATATCCTAAAAACACATGAATGTATATCTTCAGAGTATTAAACAAGTCACTGGCATTTGGATGAAGAATAGAAGCAGATATTGCGATTGAAGATCGTACCGGAAAGTGTGATTCGCAACTCGATTGACCAACGACAACGCCAGAAGTGCAGGGTTTGTGAAAACACTACACAGGTGTCTAGAAATAATACTGAATTTGTCACTGATTTTATTCATTTTTAAACTAAAAAAAATAACAGTTAGCAGTTTCTGGCGTGAAATAAATTGCACCGAGTAGAACGTCTTCATTCAGATCGGAAACGGATGATTCTTGTTGTTTGTCTGAATAAAAAAAATGATTGCAGCTTATGTTTAAAGTGTGGACCTGCTTTATATTGTCCGAGAGATTTAATTTGTGTTGTTTCCAGCAGGACAAAATGCTGAAGAAAAGGTGCAACTCGTAAGGTGTTCACAATATCCGCAGTGGTTATTTTGCGAATTCAAGTCGTGGTTCTATCGTTGTGCAATACCTGATTCTAATCCGGGAACATGTCCTCAACTACTCGACCATCCTCAAATGTCTACATAAACACAGCTATATTTTCCCCCTGTTTATGTTAAGCATTCTCAATATATTTTACAATATTAAAACTCAGCCAACTATCGCATTACAGCCATCGAAAACCATATAAATTCTTTACCACAATAACGGTATTTATCTATGAAAAAAATCCGGTGCATGATTAACCTACCTATCTTCGAAAAATAGGACACTCCAACACAACCTTATCAACATATTTTAAGGGAATAACACTTTCTAAAAAGGTCAGAAGTGGGTAGTGTAATGTAAAATAATAATTGCTTAAATGAGCATTCAATATAAAGTTTGGAACAATATGCACAAACTAAAATAGCGTATACTTTTGTGATACATGCACCAGTTCAAATAAACAATTTCAAAAAGACTAAATACACAGATGTTTTGACATCATAAACCACTTTCTTTATTTGAGTCGTAAGTACTTATTTTGTTCTTCTATTCATAAGTCCACTGACACCAGCTGGAACCTACACGACTGCAGAAGATAATGTTAGAATATTATTAAATATAACAAAATAGAAAAACTGAAAATAGGCTACTTTATAATTCTATATTATACAGTGGTTTAGGTTCCAGCTGATGTCAGTAATTTTAATGCATCCGTGACATTTCTTTATGTATTGCAATAAACATGTGTGCTATACTGTTCATAGAAGAACGCTGTTTTTTTAAGGGCAATTATCAGGGAAAAAAAAGATTCATAGTTTCGCTGGATACGTTTTAACCACATCTTGACTATGCATTATCTGTACTACCTAGTTGATCAAATGTCTTGAATAACGAGTGTTGTCACTTCAAGTGACTACTGTCCTTGAAGTATTGTTTTTAACTAAACGTGTGTTGTTTACCTTAAATTAGAGAAAACAAGCTGCCTGTTGTTCATTTATTGGAAAAAAAAATGTCAACGTCATTTATAGATTTATGAATTTTCATAGCAATCAATTTTATACCTGTAGTTGTGCTTGGCCTTAATATATTTGTATTGATATCACTCTTTGTTTAATGTTCTTGTGCCGAGCATATATATATNTATGCAAACAAGATATATATGCAGCTTCATTAGAATATTTTAGAGTTAGGATTTGCACAATAAAATTACAAGCACACAGGTGAGCTAAACAGAACGTGTTCGATTATACAAGTATGAGTACAAACGCGATTTTATTTCCTTCGAGTGTACAGCCAAACGTTAACATATACATTCGCATAGAGATCTCTTGTATTAATACGATACTTTGTCTAAAAAACCATGCCAAACTACGTGTCATTAAATAGTCAGATAAATCCGTATAGAACATATATATTTCGTCTTAATACAATATTAAATATCGATCAATCGGCCTATTAACAATTTCCAAAACACGTTTTCTTTAATTGTACTCACATTTCAATATTTACTTGTTCAATGTTTCACAAAACTAAACTTATGAGATGCTATACCGCATTCTTATCAACATTCCATTGTATGTTGGGCAGTTCTCTTAAAAATGTTAAAAACAATATATAATATTTCAAAGAAGTCATTTGTCTTTAGCGATAAACGTTATACGAAACTGAAACAAAATGTAAGAGGCTATGTCGTATTTTTTTTTAAACATTAATCGTGTCCGGTCCTTTCTGATCTTTCTGTACATAAAAGACATAAGTATCGATTGTTTTTACGTCCCTTACACCACAAAAAGAATCCAGAACCTGAGCAAAGAAAATTACAATATAGACTCTTACTTATCACATTAAGTGCCAGAGCATATCAGAATCGAAATACGTTTTAAACGTTTTGAATCGGCAAAACAAAGAACTATTCGTAGATGTAATGCGTAGCTGTTATACGTGTGGAATTGTATTTTATTTATCAATGTTAAATTCACATTGCCTTGAATTATTTAAGGCTTATATTTGGTTTTCAGTTATAAATGTTGTGGATAAGAACAATAATTGCTCGCCTGATTTAGTTTCTGTAATTTCATTGTTTGCTTTATTGGAAACACATATTTAGTTTAAAAAAAAACGCATCATATATCAATACAACATGTTTATTATTTTTAGCATGAATACATTGATAAAACTACCATGAATTCGAATTATGCGCGTAAGTCTGACCTTTAATAGGCAACTTATCTTAAATATATGGCATACACATAACATTTCACATAAATTATGTTGTACCTACTTTAACATAATTTATTTTGAAATTACACTTGAAGACGTAATAATATTACATAACACATTATTTGGACCAAATCGTCATAGAGAAAAGCCTTTAATCGAAAGAAAACACAAAGAGAAAATTGGCAAAAAAATCATTTTTAGCGATATGCATTTTGCTGCATGTGAAGCGGTGATGCGCTTGTCTGAAAACGATAATAGGATTCCGTTAATGTGTGTGTACACTTATTTTATATTTAGATGATTGGAATAAACAGTTTGAATCGTCTATGCAATATTTGCTGAAAATTAAACACATATGCATTATTTAATGTCAACGTGAAAACATGCGAGTGAACTGCGTTTGCATTAATGTTAAAATAAAGAAACAGTTAATTCAGAGAGTGTATTATTGTGGTATGTTATGGATTTGTTCACGATATTTGCAAACGACATATTTTTTTTTCATTGATATTTTGCAATAAATATAAAAGGATAGGCATCGGGCAAATTATAACCTGATGTGCGAGTATGGATTATTTAATGTCGAAACTTTTGTCTAGAATAGCGTGAACAAGCTTGTTCGTATCGCTAAAGGTGACTGACTCGTTCCCGGGACTATATCTATTCATACGAACCACGAACACTAACATGGTACCAAGTTAGTGTTCATGTGTCGTATGGATAGATATCAGTGCGGGACATTTAAATGGAATTAATTGTGACACGAAAAATTAAAAACAAGCATTTTATATCTACAAACATCCATGTAAATAGAAAACATCTCGTTTTGAAATTTTGGCTTTTGCTATAAGGCAGATTGATTTTGTATTGGGTAACTTTATTTTACGAAATACTTTACGAACTTTCCGTTGATTTTTGAGTATTAATGTTACTTTAAGACAAACATTTGAACGATATAATTTAAGTGTTTAAGCAATACAATTAGGAAAACAAATATGTTTACAAGCACTTCCTCGTCTTTATTGTTAACAAAGCCAAATAATTGAAATAAAAACTGGCACAGACATGGGCCAACACATTTTTAGTTACCTGAATGATTATATATTTAAACGAAATTATTCTTGCACATTTAATTAATGTCTGTCTTGCGATTATTCACATTCAATAATCAATGTTTATATAAAGTTAAGCTTCGGAAAGACACATATTATATTTTATCAAACGTGTTTTATACGTATGTATACATTCAAACCACAAAGCCGTTTCCATAATATTAATCAGCAAATATATCAGAATAACAAGGGATGTGTTATATAAACAGAAGAACACAAAGCAAAATACCCCATAGGCGGTCAGTTAATGAATGGAAGGAGATTCCAGGAAAGTCATGTTTACCACGCTGACAATAATTGGTATGTACGGGAAAACAACAACATTCGATCGTGTCTGAATAAGAATGCACTATCGGTACTGTGTGTCCGGAATGTCAATATTTCTAAGTAATTTAGAGGTTGGAGATGAAACATCAGAAAGAATAGAAGGCTTCTTCGATTTAAATATATTACGTGTTAAACAAGTACTTTTTTTAATACACAATACGCATGCCTGGAAAATAGAGGAGCAAACATGGAGTTTCTTCAGTATGCATTCGACTTGATATTTATTGCCAATGCACAAGAATTTTATACCGATAGTGGCCTTATCGCTAAAACACAAACCAGAGTGTGATGAATGCTTATATTCAAAACTAGTATTTACGTATGAAGTTCTTCTCATTGTTTATTCATTATTGTATGAGTTTTTATTGTATTGTTTGAGATGACTGAAGTGCCATTTTAGTGATAGCCTATAATTGGCATACTGCAGGTCAATTAGGAAGATGGCGTCAAAAGAAGGTGTTTTTTTTTAAGTATCTACTACTTTTTGTAAATGTTATAATTTCTTTTTAGCGAATTGTTGTTTTGGTTGATGTTAAACAACATGAATATGGTTTTAAATACCTTTCAAACTAAATGAAAATGAAGGTTACTAGAAGTCAATGTCACGGTCGTTACAAGTTCAAATTATGAAGGTGGCATAAACATATGTACTGTGTACCTAAAATCATTGTTTTAATGCTGTGAAAGCATTTCCGGTAATTGCTCAGTAGTATGTAGTTAAACGCGCGGTCAAGCAAACTCGACTATTTAGTTACTTTTTAATTATGCAGCATAATAAAAACACAAGTTGTATGTTCATACAAATGTTAATGTTTAGTACAGTCTAACCTGTCAATAAAGACCACTCAAGGGATTTGGTCGTTTTGGTCTTTGTTCATAGGTGGTCTTTATTCGCAGGGTCGATTGACAGGAATTGAAAGGATTGGGAGGAAATCGTTGTGGTCTTTATGGACAGGTGGTCTCTATTAAAAGGTGGTCTCTGGGAACACTTGTTTTATCTTATTCGTCAAAAATTGTATTTAACGAAGCAAATGAGTCATGGCATGCGGAAATGGGGCTTATATCATATAACAGCGTAGCTCTACACAATCTCGCGCATGTGCGCAGTCTGGTCAGGAGTTTCTATGTCAGCAAGTGAGGCCACGAGACCTTTCTAGACTTAATAGCGGACAGAGTACCCCCTGACCAGACTGCGAGAATGACAAGACATCGATCATTAACTTAATTTTTATAAAATAGTTGAAGTCATTATGAATTGTTCTGTCGTGCGAATGTCATAAAACGCATGTGTGTATGGTTTTTGCGGAAAAAGGGCGGAGTTTAGATTATAGTAGTTTTACTATTCTACCGACGAACTGTATGTAAGTATGTAAGTATGTGGTAGGATAATATTATATGCCGGCTGAGGTTGCGTTATTACGATAATTACCAACGGTCTGTCGCCCCGATGCTTGTAATCAAACCTCACGAGCTATCGCCCTTTTGGTATAATGCCTACGCACCAAAACTGATGCGATAACCAAAACTTACCCGGAAATTATTTCTGAAATTGACTTACATTGCGCTTGGTGTCACTCTTACTTGAGCAACCCTCTGTTGTTATAACGTTGTTGTTATATGTATGATATTTGCATTGATACTTGCTGTTTATTGTCAACACCTACTTTACATAAATAAACATAACTTTCCACATGTCAGAAGAATTATTTGCTTATACCGGAACTACTTAACATTCATCTCTCCAACAGATTTGCATTATGCGTTTACTTAAAATGGTTTCGTAATAAAATTGTACTTTCAAACTAGTAAAACTCGACCTAGTTCCATAAATGACTTGAATATTGTAATTGATGAAAGGAACACACTTATCAGCGAAAATGTTATTTCGTATTCTAACACGGCACGTGCCAAATTTCATATAAACAAAGAAGAAAATCGTCCATGGGTTATTCTGCAATAATTATGGGCGGAGCTTAATGTTTCGAAAATAGTTCCGAATAAATAAAGAAAATATTGCAGTAAATGCACGTGCTAAAACCCGCTCTAAAAGAAATGTAATAAATGAAGCATATATATAAGTGTAATGAGACAACAAATTGTATATTTGGTGATAAGTGGCATAACCACGCCTACAAAGAATGCTATTTTTTAGGAAACGTAATTAAGAAAACATTTATAGCATGTCAGCTTTTTAGTAGCATCAAAAAACATGACGTCATTTAGTTTCTACGATTTTTGTTGCGAACGAAAACGACGTCATATGTTTGTTACGATTCAATGACGTCACTAAATAGTGAACTTTATACTAAGAAGGGCGGAGTATAAAAAAATATAGTTCACGTCTAAAAGCTTGAACCAAATCAATCAGAATCGTGTTAGAATCGAAATAATATTTTTCTATGATGGTTTGTTGTCGAATAACCCACAGTAAGGAGTATAGATGCGTGTAATAAAATCACTCGTGCTTCGCACTCGTGATTTAATTCCTACGCATCTATACTCCTTACTGTGGGTTATTCGACAACAAACCATGATAGAAAAATATTATTTCTTAATTAAAAACGGCAAAACAACAACAGTCGCTCGTGTCTTCAGAAGAATGCCTAAGCCTTTACACAAACCAAAACAACAAACGCATTTAGAAAGACAATTAAATGAAACTTAACCCAACTATGCACATGCATTAAGTAATTATCTTTGACACTGGTATAGGTAAATGCCAGCTGTTGGTGAGTGTTTGATTATATATACATTTATATTTGATTAAGTAACCAACAATGTTAATAGTTATATAACTATAATTTAGTACAAGTGAATCACTTAAGTAATAATATGTTGTTTGGCTGAAAAGATCAACACGTACTGACATTAGAAGTCATTTTTTATGTGGCCATTGTATTTCGCGCTGTTTGTTTCCTTATTAGCTGTATTTGGATCGATGTATTTATGCCAGTATACGTGTCATCACATCGAGCATATGTTTATGAAATAGAGTGACAAAGCATTATTATAAATATTTCATTATGTCCATACTTTGGTAACGATTGGAGGAATCGAGCCAAGCGAAATTGCATTACATAATGGCCTTCTCACAGAGATCAGAAACGTCACATTAATGCGTATTACTTTGTTTGCTATAATAAAATACGACCTACCCCGTATTATTGTTTGTACTTGAGAGATAAATTATATATTTGTTTATTTCTTATAATTATTTGCTTTTGTTTCCAATGTTGTATTGCTATAATCTTCGCGTGGAACATATTTTTGATAACAAAAATAAAAATAAAAATAATACCTTAACTTCCATTAAAAATATTCAAAGTTTTAACCCGGAAAATATATCTCACGCTTAGTTTAAGTATGTACCTTCATGAATAAAATAGTTGTGTTTGAAACACATGTTGAAGACAGTCGTGTATCAACGATTTAGCAAATGAAAGACACACGCGTCCGTTATATGTGTACGATACATACTGTACAAAATGAAATGGTTCTCCTTTTTGGCAAATAATGGCCAGGTGATTGTTGCTTTAATATATTCATAGTGTGTATGTTGTCGTCATTTTTAGGTTAATGTGTCTACTTTTTAAGTTGTGTTGTCCCCTTAATATTCATATTTCAAACAAAATTCAAACGTTAAACGATTATTCCCGCCAGTTTTATTCATATGTTTTCTATTCAAGTAAGTTATGTATTTAAGTTTAATCGTGTGCTGATTTGCGTTAAATTAAGGCAAAACAAATGCTATGCAGGTGTATGGAGATTTAGTATTTGATGTAAATTGAGATTAAAATTCCAAATGAATGGTGAAGATATATCAACATACCGGCTGAAAATACATTTACATATCTGTGTGTATGTAAGCCGGTTATAAATATGCATGAACATGTTTACAAAAAATAACACTTGTGTAACGGTTTGTTAGAGGTTTTCAATCACGAGGATGAAAAGTCACGGATAACCGATATATATTGGCACGTCGAGATGCAGATTTTTAAACGTTGTTTTATTTTCTAATTGCATTATTGACCGTACTGTTGTTGCACTAAATCTCACCTTAGCTGGACAAATAAACATGCGGTTTAACAGTACATTAAGCAAAAACTTATTCATGGGAAGGGGGCAAATTTAGAAACGACTAGTTATTACATAATTTATGTGGTCGGCTCTCAAACAAACCAATTCTTGATTGACATTTTAGCATTAAACAAGTTCAGCTTCTCGGTGTGATGTTAGTATGACACATTCGTACAATAACTTCTTGTTTGCGACAATAATTAAATTCATGTAACAGTTTCGGATACCTTACCATTCAACATTCTTGAAATAAATAAACTGATTATATTTACTATTAATGATGAAGCATTGACACTATATTACTTGCGTGAATTTTAAAGCATACCTACAAACTCTTGCAATATGAAACATGAGTTGTGTTCTGGTCCTCAATCACCATTTTTTCCCATATGAGGTGAGTTTACTTTGCAGATGGATGCAATTTTAAAAAACGATAATATTTAAGCCACAATACATGTTTGATAATTTCCATCTTTTTATGTGACATGAAAAATGAGTTTTAATTCCAATCAAAGTGAATTCCTTGATTAATATTACGTCAGTTGCATAAGTATGTGCATGCGCATGAAAAATTTAATTACATAACGTATATACATGCATATTGGAAATGTGTAACAAAATGTTTAAAAAAATGACAAAGTTAAATTATGCCAGATATTTTTTACAGCAAAACGCTATTTATCTTATATTATTTTATAATTATTTATTTGACCATTAAGCATTCCCAAACAATGTTTTTTTCTTGTCGTTATTGTATTCAATATGAAGATCCACACGTTTATATGATTTACATCGCCAAAATTTGGTATAGATGTTCTAAAACAAAAGATCTGGTTTTCACCACAGAAAATATTTGGTTGTCACATTTATAATTAAAACATTTGCAAAGCGAATGCCTGCAAATAACAAAAAAAAAATGTTTTATAGTTTATTAATTTTTTGATGTATTTATTATGGAATGATTATTTTGAGTCCACTTGTGTGCTTGATATTTTATTTTTTTTACATTTTTAGTTCGCATTGTTAAAACATAATTATTGTAACGAAAATTGTTTGGTTTTCTTTTTTCACGATTTCTTTCGCAGAACACACCTTACTAAATATGTTTTTCCCGACTGTATCGGCTCCAGTTGCAACAGCTATGCAGGTAAAGAAACATGAGATCGAAAACCACATTACTTGGAAGCAAGTCAAACTGGCAACTAGTTTAACTGGCCATGTCACATATTCATAGTTAAGCAATTTGTTATAATTATTGTGCAATACTTAAAGTTAGATAGCAAATAAGCAAACAAGCTGAACGATGGAAACATAAATTGTCTGGTCATGATTCGCATAAAAAACAGACAGTTAATATAAAAATTTAGCATTGTTTTTAAAGAACTTGACATGAAGCAAAACATGCACTTCTGAGGCCATTTTTTTAATGTGTCTTCAATTGATCCTCGGAGAGGGAGAGACGAAACGATTCGATACTGAGTCAACATCAAGAAAAAACACGCGTGTTTCATCTCTATGTGCATACCATTTTTGTTACACTTCTTCAGTTAAATCGTATCGTAATGCGGATTCATTCAAAGAGATACAGAAGTTCGTCTCCATTACCGGATATTGTACGTTTGCTAAAGGATATGTATCTACGAGAATATAATGATTGAGGTTTCACACCGTTGTGGCGAGCTCCTGACTTGACTACCAATACACGTGCGAAAAAAGAGATGCTTTGACGTTTAATTGGTATTTGAGACCAGAGAGTCGATGAGGCTACGAAATATTTAAAGGGCGCAACCAGGATCAAAACTAGTTAATTCTTATTGACGGCTATTATAACTTAAAACCGTACCGAGTATTAATCCATGATGCCTTTGATGGTTTTATCAGGCATGTATTATTGCTCGAAGCCAACCACACAAATAATGACCCATAGGATTGCTGCTCGTTGATTTCGTGAAAAAGTTCGTTAAGTGTTTCTGAAAGGAGACCCGTAAGTTGCAGACTGATATAATTACGACATGATATTGAGACTGTTGATTTACACAATCCCGATACCAGATTACTTTGGTCGGGAATGATGTGTGAAGATATTTAAAGGACTGGGCAGATCGGATTTCTGTCAACCAAACAATTTTGAAATGTCGTTATCGCTAATGGAAACGCTTAACTCTATTTCAAGGCATAACCTTAATTGCAACGTTTACGTTAAGTACTGGAAAATGGACTACTTGACACGTTCAATGACATCATTGTGGTTAACTGTATTTGAAAAGCATTGGACGTGTTGCGCGTTTCTGTCTTTATCGGAACCTTGGAGTACACGTGATGAACCCATTTACGTGAAAAGACATTAAGTAAGAAAAGCCTGGTACCTTTGTCATGTGTACTCTATAGTATCTCTTTGCAAGAATTATCCTTGGAGACCCTCTTTCAAATTGTTCCGGTCATCTGCAAATGTAGTAACCAGAGCTAAGAATAGATTTAAAATATGGGAACTTACACAATCTCTCTAAATATGGCTCAGAGGGTTAAATACGTGTTATGAATAGTAATATACCAAATATGTTACAATCATATATTTCCTCTGAAACCACAAAAGCCGATATTTCGTATTTAGTATGTATGTAAAATCATACAGTTATTTTTCTTTCTCATTTATTCAAATGGAGACTACGTCGTCAAAATTTGGACAACCCTGTCGTTAACTTGGGTTCCTTATTGAGCATATTCAAACACAATTATCCAGGCTTAGATCACTCTTTTATCATTTGTAAATTATTGTGAGCGATTAAGGACCATTATAATCCTCTTGTTTATTTAGCTTGTGTTAGAAGGGAATATCTTTCAAATCAAAAAGTGTGTTATACATGATGAATTGTTTCTATTCTTCAAATATAAACGTGTTGTCTGAAAAGCTTTTTAATTGATTATGTTTTTAATTTGATTAATTTAACGCTGAACACTATGAGTGACAGTTCAATGCAATATACAAATTTCATAAAAGTGATATTGTGGGCATTTTTCACTGTTTAATTTAGCTGAAAAGAATTAACAGGTCAAAAGAGTTAGTTAAAATGTGGTAACTGACCAATTATCTGCAACTCATCTTGCTACCAGTTGTTTATAAAAATATATATATTATATTCGATATTTTACATGAGAGTCCCAGTCCTCTAAGCCGAGCAGAACAGTCTTTTTATTAGGATCGGAGAAAGTGTTCGTGTGTCGTATGTTGCAGGAAATTAAAATGATCCGTAAAACAAAATCGTGTCTTTGTGTCGTATGAACGAATCTGCACTTAAACTAAATTTAGATTCACATCGTACATTGAATTATTTCTTTTGTCAGTTGTTAAAACGAAAGTACGGTTGATATTCTAATGCATTATTTTTCTCTTTCCGGGATATTGTTTTAGTATGTTGATGCTGCATTAACAAATATAAGTGTATATGAAGTGAAAATACCAAACATAAACAACGGTTGCGATAGACACCTATAAACATAGCATATTCTGTTAGATGCGTCTAATATCACTTTAGTTTCCATATTTTCATAGTGATATTAGCATATTATTGCATTCTGTAAATACTGAACAAGCCAAAATGGTTTTTGAGATTGATGTAATTTCGTCATTCGTACAAGAAATTGGTCTATATAACACGGATGCTTTCGCGACATATCACTGTGACAGACATCATGGGAACAGTAAAGAGAAGATATAGTTCTCCTTTCAACTGGTGTTACGCATAAAGCCTATTAAATAATTGTAATAGTGACTTTTAGGAAAGATCCAAAGCTGATGAATGCGACATATTGTCTTAATATCATCATAATTGTGCCAACTAATTTCGGAAACACAATACGGAATACCAACAAGTATTAAAGGTCCCACACACAATAAGGTTTGGTCTGGTTATTGGAAACAAACAACATGTTTACAACTGATTCAATAATGTCCATAAAAGGAACATGCAAATCATCATTTCCGTGTGCACTTAATGCACAGGAAACTACGATAATGTTGAATGATTTTACCATGTTTATATCGACGCACAATCTTTGCTTTATTTTCATCACATCATTGCCTATTGTGGACTACTAAACGAGAGCCTTTTCATCTTTGAAACAAGATTTTTCTGATTGTATTCCCGCTAGGTCAGACGTTTAAAACAACTTCTTTTGTTTAACAATCAAATCACATTTAATTCATAATCATACCACTTGACTACAGGATGGTCAACTTCGACCTGATGTATAATGAACATATTGGTCGTTCTATGATTGAAAAAGCAATTGACAATGTTGATGACAAGAAAGGGAACCAAATATTTTATTTATACATAAAAAATTGCTAAAATCTCCCCAATTTTAAATATTCAATTCTGGAAAAAGCAACAACAACACACAAAAGTTGTTAATTGTTGCAAAGACACTTGCCCCATATATATGTTTCATAATATAGTTGCTGTGAAGAAAAACTTGATTAAACACCTCCACAAAAGCGATATGACCAATGATTGTAAATAATTATATAAAAAAGTTTATATAGCCTTAAAATCGTAATGTTCATTCGCAATAAATGCACAGAAAACTACGCTAATGATAAATAATTTTAGGATGTTAATATCGACGCACAATCATTCCGTCTTTGCTTTATTTTCATCACATCAATGCCTATTGTGAACTACTATACGAGAGCCTTTTCACCTTTGGAACAATCTTTCTGCGTTCATTCCCGCTAGGTCAGACGTCAACATAATTCCCGGACAAAACGTCGCAACACACGAATCTTGGAGATCTATTACATCATTCAACAGCCGCCATTTCGTTTCCCTAGGGTAACAAAAGACATTTTTGTGTGTTTTATGAAAAAATGTTTTGTCACAAGAAATCAGTGAACCAACGCTATGTTAAAACGTTCTTCATTTGTTATTATTAAAACAAGTACAAACAATAACATTTAAAACACATTCGGCGCCGATTTACATTATTTTTTACCTATTTATGTAAGTTAGTATATTCTCAAACAGTAATGGTAATTTAGATGATCAGAACAGTTAAAATCACTTGTTATTGCAAAGTCGCACTACCGTCGTCTTATTTGTTCGGGTTAAACATGTAATTAAAATGATTTAATAAATAGCTCTCGTTCTGAAATTTACATTAGTATACTGACGAACACAATATGTTTGAACAACTACATTCTGAAGAAAACAAATAACTACATATATGCTATTCCACAAATTATAAAATAAAAAGGGTGTGATCACCTGTATGACGAAATGGCATCAACTCAATAATTCCCAAAAATAAACGAAAACTATTTTGATGCAGACGTATAATAGAAAACACTAGATGGTCATCATGCAACGCCGACCTCAACGTGTTGTGTCGATAGTTTTTAAAGCACGTGTTAATAATGTCCCCCTAGCGCACAATGTTCAGCCAGAATCTGTATTAGTATTGAATGTGCAAGACTTTTTGAACTGAGGTCGTTAGAACGAATCCCGGTAAAGCAATATTTTCAATTCTTTTAAATGATTACGTTCGTGATATGTGTGTTTAGTCCAGAGGATTAAGTTATTGGAAACGCTTAGAAATATGCTCCATTAAATCAGACAGAAATTGGTATTTGTTTAACATTTCATCAATTGAATGGAGGGAAAGAATACAGTTTTTACTTTGATGTTGAAATCAGTTTCATAACATGTGTTTTACTAGGCCAGTTACTAACTTGTCTTGAAAGTACATCCGACATAATGTTGTCAATTTTGTGCATATGATATGCGATATTTTGTCGTTTTCATTTGATATATCTGTCCGATTTAATGCCATATCGTCATTTGTCCCGAAAAAGAAAACGGCTGTTTTTATTTATAAATCTCGTTTCGAATAAATAAAATCATTCGCGATTCTCAGAAACTTGAGTCAGTAATAATAACATTATTGCAAACGTTATCCGGTTGTGTTTGTTGTCAATCATGCCAAACTAATGTAATGCGTGTTCCGTCTAATAATAGTATGACAAATTGTCCAGTTGATAATATTGCGACCGCTGAAGCAATGATATGAATGAAGGCTCATATGGTCTAGATGCAATATCATAAACGATACATTTGCTGAAAGAAATATTATAAACTTTATGATGCATGGACATGATACATGGTTGCATACTCGATGTCAGATAGAATTTAAAGATAAATTCAAATATATTACCATTGTAAGTGAATTTGAACGTATGAGGAGTTTCTGAAAAGTTGATGGTAATACAATGTATTCGCATCATTTGCCTTTTTGTAGCCTTCCAATATCTTAAAAATGTTGACATTGTATTTCCTTAAAAACCGATCCACTCAGTCATCATCGATGTATCATACGCAATAAATATGCAGTACATTCCCCAACGATCCCGTGTGCACTTTCTTAACAATCCGTCATTGCCTTGCTATTGCAGAAACCTTACGATAGACACTTCATCTTTGAAACCAATTGTTCATGTGTTTGTGTGTGAACGTAGAGTGGTTATCTTGATAATGGATTTCTGAGAATGATTTCCAGCTGAAACTAGCTGTTATCTGATATAAATAACAGCCAATTTAAGGTCGATACCGATACATTTACTAGTATTTGTTGCAATACCAAAATTGTATATATGTGTCTCATGAACGAATTTGCACAGATTAATGAGGATCTCGGAACAGTGTACATGTGTTGTGTACTTGACGGAGTATTTTGCTGCACAGCAACATATTTATATGCAGTTTAATAAAACACGATTTTTTTTTTCTGGTACTATTGCTTCTTATTATATTTGTATTTATAAACGTTTAATATGTCTTTTAAAGTGAAAACATCTTATTTACACGCTTGTTCATGGATCAATTTCTGGTCCGTATTAAAACAGTTCTTCTGGAAATCTGAATGTTTGAGAATGATTTTCCAGCTGAAACCTACACATCTCATTGACCTAGTCCTGTCCTACGTAGCTAATGTTTGTTTTTTGCTAAAACATAGTTCAACAAAAGAGTTGCGGAATTTAATCACGACTGGATTCGATTTAGGCACGCACAGAAATTGTTAAGAACAAAAAACATGTCACCGTTGGATATACAAACAATTTGTAGTGCTATCTTTGCGGACGCTAGAAGTACAATCTTATTTATTGTCAGGCTAGGCTGTACTACAATCATGACTTGCGATCTTCAAATTCATTGGCGTATAAATGTGTACCGTTGGTACATGCGCAGAAAAGACAGGTTCACGACATTCGTTATAATTACTAAAATAAATGATTAAATCGAAGACGAATTATACGTTTGACCGCAGTAGGTCAATCACAATGCCGCTTTCAGGGTTAACGCGCGTTTATACGATTTCAAAGTCAACATTTGTTTTCTCGCAATCTTAAACCAAAACGAAAATAAGAACGATCAATGTTATAAAAGAAATCAGATAACAATCTTTGTATTTACCATCAACCAAATATTATTAACTTGATGGAAATAAATAACACCCAATGTTACGTCGATACCGATACGTTTACTAGTATTTGTTGCATAACCAAAATTGTGTCTATGTGTCTTATGAACGAATTGGCACAGATTAATGGGGATCTCGGAACAGTGTACATGTGTTGTGTACTTGACGGAGTGTTTTGCTGCAGAGCAACATATTTATATGCAGTTTAATACAACACGATTATTTTCTGGTACTATTGCTTCTTATTATATTTGTATTTATAAACGTTTAATATGTCTTTTTAAGTTAAACATCTTATTTACTCGCTTGTTCATGGATCAATTTCTGGTCCGTATTAAAACAGTTCTTCTGGAAATCTGAAAGTTTGAGAATGATTTTCCAGCTGAAATCTACACATCGCATAGACCTGGTCCTGTCCTACGTAGCTAATGTTTTTTTTTTGCTGAAACATAGTTCAACAAAAGAGTTGCGGAATTTAATCACGACTGGATACGATTTAGGCACGCACAGGAATTGTTAAGAACACAAAACATGTCACCGTTGGATGAACAAACAAGGCTAGGCTGTACTACAAAAATTACTTCCGATCTTCAAAGAAATTGGCGTATAAACGTGTACCGTTGGTACATGCGGAGAAATGACATGTTCACGAAAGTCGTTTTAAATACTAAAATAAATGATTCAATCGAAGACGAATTATACGTTTGACCGCAGTAAATAAATCACAATGCCGCTTTCAGAGTTAAAGCCAGTTTATACGATTTCAAAGTCGACATGTATTTTCTTGCAATCTTAAACCCTAATGAGAATAAGAACGATCAATGTTATAGAAAAATCACATAATAATCTGAGTATATACCATCAACCAAAAACTGTTTACTTGATTGAAATAAATAACACCCAATGTAACGTCGATACCGATACGTTAACTAGTATTTGTTGCAGAACCAAAATTGTGTCTCATGAAATGTGCACAGACTAATGGGGATTTGGAACAGTGTTAATGTACTTGACGGAATGTTTTGGTGCACAGCAACATATGTATTTGCAATTGAAAAAACACGAATTTCGATTATTTTCTGTTATTACTTCTTCTAATTTTGTTTTAATTTATCAACGTTTAATATGTTGTTTTTTAAGTGAAAACATCTAATGTTCTCGCTTGCACATGAAACAATTTCTGGTCCGTATATAAAAAGTTCTTCAGGAAATTTGAATTTTTGTTTTGCGGAACGTTTGAAGGGAGGACTATTCCGATGTAAAATGCATTGGTGTATGCAAACAAATAAAACAAATGCTAGATTTTTCAACAATATTGTTGTACAAGAATAGATTTATGAATACTATTTCATTTTTATTATTTTATTACCGATAATATTTAGTTTCTTGTAATATTAGTGACGTTATGGCTCGTATTTTTTCCAAGCAAAACTTATCTTTTTAAATAATTTGTGTGGTCAAAAGGGCTTAATATTTGTAAAAACAATCAAAGTTACTTTAATAAAATAATGAAACATCATGTGTACTGTTATTGTTCTGTTAAATAACAAGCATGGCAAAGGAACTGTAGCGTATCTGGATTTTATGAAATAGAAGGCAATAAAGATAATAAAATAAAATGTTGTGGTATAAAAGCTCTGAAGTAGTGTTCATTTTGATTAGTACACACGTAAAACAAATCGACACGCTGCGCCTTAAACAATTTCTGGTGAAAGACCTGCATGACATATATTATGAATATTGTTTTATATATGAATACCCGTCATACGATAACATAAAAAAACGAATGTAACATTTAGAAAATACGTGTATCACTAATATAGAGTTGAAAGTACGCACACATCTACAGCCGATAAGAAGCTCCGTTTCTTTCGCTAAAAAGCGACCCGGAATCGCAAACACAAAAAGTTATATATTCATTTAAACTAATGTTTTCCGATTTAAATTTGTGTTTTAACTTTTTTTTTAATTGAAGGTTTTGCAGCAAATATGTTTATTGTCATTTTGTAAAAGTACAAAACTCTGTGAATCTATGGAAAACAACAAAACGGCGACAAGCCAGAAAACAAATATATCCGCCGAAACAACGAATGAATGTACTTGTCGTTTTGGCGTGACGGATTTTTGTCGACTTTTCCTTTAGTTGCATGTGACGAAAACATATTATGACAACATGATCGATTTTGTAGATAGTATTTAAAATTAACACGTTATATCGTATAAACTAAAAAATAAAAATATGTTCATAATTAAACAAGAAGTCATACAGTATTTCTATATCCCGTGTAATAACACGTCAGGACGAAAATTAAGATCTCAAAATTCGTAAAATAATCTAAACATGTCAGTGCCCAATTAACGTGTCCATACGAACACACTTCTTAGACATGTCTTCCTTTGTGGTATTATTTCGCTGCATATTAACATTATAAGACTTAACCAACGTTTTCTGCGAGACTACCGAACGACATCTGCCCATAAAATGTCGTAATAAAATAGTGCGCATGTCGTCACTAGTCGCGTCCACACTCGTACATGTTCAAAGATATGCCACACATACTGTACTTATATCGTATATA
>VMBQ01001339.1:103802-194613 GCA_007657795.1 Dreissena rostriformis
TATGAAATCCCCATCCCCAAAAAAGGATGGTTCATTCACAGTTATATACCCCGTACTTTCACCGCAACACATCTCGACGTGGGAACAATGTTTTACATACACATAATGGACAACTTTACATACATAAACACTTATTCACAAACATGAAACCATAGTTGTATCAGGGCAGGATCCGATAAGGATTCTAAACTACCCTCACACTATGTTAGAAACACCGTGGAAATCCGTTGGATCTAGAAGATACAGTGAAATTATACATATTTTTGTTTATTAACAGGGAGATAATTTTATTTCACAACAACGTTATTTCCTATTTCCGGGATCTATTAATAGATACTCGTTCACAGTCGATAATTTATATATAGGGAGAAAGGTGTGTGAACAACCAGATACACAGACATACAGACATACATACATATTCCCATTTGAGACTACGGCGTGTGCGCCTAGCTACGGTGCAGAACGAGGCATACATACTATGAAATCCCCATCCCCAAAAAAGGATGGTTCATTCACAGTTATATACCCCGTTCTTACACCGCAACACATCTCGACGTGGGAACACACAATCATTCCGTCTTTTCTTTATTTTCATCACATCACTGCCTATTGTGAACTACTTAACGAGAGCCTTTTCACCTTTGAAGCAATCTTTCTGCGTTTATTCCCGCTATGTCAGACGTCAACATAATGCCCAGACAAAACGTCGCGACAAACGAATGTTGGAGATCTGTTATATCATTCAACAGGCGCCATTTCGTTTCCCTAGTGTTAATAAATACATTTTTATTTGTTTTATTAGAGATTATTTTTTTCCAAGACATCAATGAAACATCGTCCACTCCTTCAAAGTTTGGGAAAACTGTTTCAGATTTTTTTCCACTAGGTCAAACGTTCATATAATGATGGAGTTCTAAGAGCGATGCCCTCAAGAAACAGCGCAGCAAACGAATCTTGAAAACCTTTGGGGATCTGTTACATATTTCAACAGCCGCCATTATATTTCCCTAGGGCTACTAAAGGCATTATGTTTGTTTTATCAGAAGATGTTTTGACACAAGACGTCAGTGAAACAACGCCTACCCCGATGGTTTGAAACATTTTTCAGTTCATTTATGTTCAACAAGGTCGGACGTCTGTATAAGGATGGAGTTCTGAAAGCGCTGTCCAGAACTATATCAGAACATTTATTTGTGCTTATTATGTCTGACACAAGGCAACAAGCTTTTTTCTGATTTGGTTAGATGTCTTCACGTTGCATATAAATTACGGGCGAGTTTATTGTAACTAAAGTCAATCTCGCATATTGTGTATATTTTTGTGCGATACTGCTCCATTCGTAAATGTGCTACTACATTGTATAACACCCGCCTCTGATATTGGCTCAAATACATTTAACTAACGCTTAAATGTTTGACTATATATCTATTCGCATTTTGTTTTTACTTAACACGTCTCACCATTACTATGGGTTATAATGTATACAATGCCACTACTTATGCGTTGGAAATACACTATAAGTACAATCTTATTTATTGTCAGGCTAGGCTGTTATAGAAAAATGATTTTCGATCTTCAAAATGATTGGCGTAATAACGTTAACGGTTGCTACATGACGAGAAATGATATGTTCACGACATTCTCTGGTTAATACTAACAATTGTAACAGTGACCTTTCGGAAAGCTCCAAATCTGACGGATGCGACATATTGTCTTAATATGATAATTAGTATGCCAACTTATTTCGGAATCTCATTCGAATGAAGTAAAACTCTCGAAAATACAATATGGAGTACCAACACGAATTAAAGGTCGCCACACAAAACTGTATTCGGTCTGGTTTTTGGAAACAAACAACATGTTTACAACTATTCCAATCATGTCCATATAAAATGCAAACACTTCAAATGTGCACAGTGACATTCACCTTGAAGAAAGCATAGTTTATGAAAGCGCAACCACGTATTCATGTAATGATCAAATAAATGGTTTAACACCTCGGAAAGAAGCAGACCCACCGAAGTGCCAGACAGCACTCAAAGGCAAAACCTTCCAGATGTTTTACAAACGGCCATTATAGGGCAAAACCGTTCCTGAATTAATAACTGAAAATGTAATGGGTTATTTATTATCTATTTATGTATATAGATACATAAATTACAAGGCTTAATATATAACTGTTTATTTCAACGTAGATGATATGATTGTGGCCTAATTAGCACAAAGAATAGATAATGATATGAATAAGAAGCTAAGATGCCATATGGTGTCATCGACACAATCTAGTTGCACTATATTCAGAGTTTTTAAAAACGAATGTAATACACATTGACCACCACTTTTGAACTGACACGTATAAACTACACTTTGTAGATAATTAGAAATAAAGAAAATAAGCTATTTTGGGAAACTAAATTTATTTTGAAACATTACCATCTTATGTGTCACGAGATGATCTTACCAAAAACCATGATGTTACGGTGCAAATATTCAATAATGTAATTTGGATTACATTATTTACATTAAAAAAAAAAGTATTGGTCGTTGGAACAAAAATTATATGTGACAACTAGAAATTTGTCCGTAGGACCAGAAATCCCCACTACTTGCGACTAGACACAGACATTTGTAGTGGTGGACAGACATTATATGAAAACAACTTACAAAATTAAAAAGGTAAACACAAAGATAAAGAAAGTGAAAACAAGCTATAAAAATCAATAATTAATGTAAGGTTGTTTTATGCTACAAGTATTCATTTTGTATAACTTACATACCATAAAATAACGTATGGTTGGCAGATGCCAAGGCA
The DNA here is from genome assembly GCA_007657795.1 of Dreissena rostriformis. NCBI lineage: Eukaryota > Metazoa > Mollusca > Bivalvia > Myida > Dreissenidae > Dreissena > Dreissena rostriformis. Next base: position 106,615 of record VMBQ01001339.1, read on the forward strand.
ACAAAACAAATGCGTCTGCAATACAATGATGTGCCTGCAATATAGGAGCTTACATGGTGATGACATCCCATATTTATTGAAATTGCGCTTCGAAATGCGCTTAAAGTGAAAACTTTCTTTGAAGGTGACTGACAGAAGCGCCTTGATTCATATTCTCAGATGACAATACGTTTATCAAGAGACGGTTTAATCTCTATGACCAATTCTCGAATGTTAAAGTTATCAATAGTTCGAAATAATAAGATCTTTATTGATTAGTATAGAAGACGACTGCTTTTATATTTATTTTAATAAATGAGGCATAATTTTAACAGTATCAGGCAAACACATTTGAGAGACATATACAGTCCGTTCAAAAATAAGACACATACACTAAATCCTCATCATTAATATCCAAAACAGATTATACTTAAATATATGTGTGTAACCTGTAAATACGTGACACCGGAAAAGGTAAGGCACTCGCTTCACATATTGTAAATTACACATCACCATATAAGATGATTATGCTATTTTATCGTACGTGACTATAATAATACAAATATTGGTATTTCTCGGGTTGTGCAGAATTCTAAATTTCATAAATAAAGTTGTTCAAACAACTATTTATTCAGGGTAGAGAGACCAACATTTAACATAATACGAAGATGTCGATTAATGCATCGGTCCTTTTTTAAATATATACGGCAAGCTGTACTTCAGAATCCTATAGATTATATGTATGTAGGCAGTTAGGCATATGATATTAATTGCTAAAGATATAGTTATTGTTGATTTCATATAAATATATACGGCAAGCTGTATCTTAGCATCCTATAGATTATATGTAAAAGATTTAAATTGCTTCAGATATAGTTAATGTTTTTTTCCTCAGGTGACCTTACAATATCTTTGTTCAAGCCTCGTGTCCATGTAACTTCATATGTCTCAATCCATATCAGTATGCGCACCAATCAACATATTGAAGCATATTGAGGCGCTTTTTCATGTATGCGCTTTTATGCGTAAAAAATATCTATTGATTACGAGTACATATAACTTCAATGTTTTTTTTTTAAATTAACTTTTGGTAAACCCAGTCGATCGACAAGCTTGGTTCTTAATAGTGTGATACTTTGAGATCCGCATAAAAACGCTTACGTAGCAATATTTTATGTAGCTTTTCTCAGATGGGCCTTATGGCTGCGTAAATATTGTTTGATTTCTTGCGGACACATGGAAAATACAAAAATAAAATGGGTCATGTCGCAACTTATGTTTAAGTGGTGACAATATGAAACATATACTAAGCTCAACACGGGCTACAAAGAGTCGGCTGATGAAAGAGATTAAGGCTTACAGCACATATGGGTTTGATATGCTAAAACTGTGGCTTTTAGTCACGTTGACTTCGTAACCAAATCACTTCACTCCATGATGTCCAACTTCGACATGATGTATAATTTACCTATTGGTCGTTCCAAGTCTGAACATGCGATAGACAATGTTGAGGACCAGAAATGAAACTAAACATTGTATTTATATTTTAAAAATTTGCTAAAATCTCCTCAATTGTAAATATTCAATTCTGAAAAAAGCCTCTACCTCAAAAAAACTGTTAATTGTTGCATAGACACGTGCCCCATATCTATTTCATAATGAAGTGGCTGTGAAGAAATGCTTGATCAAACATCTCAACAAAATTGATATGACCAAGGATTGTATATAATTACATAAACATGTTTATATAGCCTTAAATCGTTATTTCCGTTCGCACTATATGCACAGAAAACTACGATGTCGCCGCGCAATCATTCTGTCTTTGCTTTATGAACATTATATCAGTGCCTATTGTTAACTACTAAACGAGAGTCTTTTCACCTTTGGAATAATCTTTCTGATTTTATTCCCGCTAGGTAAGACGTCAACATAATGCCCAGACAAAGAGTCGCGACATGCGAATCTTGGAGATCTGTTACATCATTCAACAGCCGCCATTGTATTTCCCTAGGGCTTCTAAAGACATTTTTGTTTGTTTTATGAGGAGATGTTTTGACACAAGAAATTGTACAACGACCTCCCCCCCCCTTCTTTTTTTAACAATTTTTCTGACTTTTGTGCACTAGGTCGAACGTTTATATTATGAAGGAGGTCAGAGAGCGATGTCCACAAGAAACCTCGCGGCATACGAATCTTGAATTCCTTTGGGGTAATTTGTTACATCTTTCAACAGCCGCCATTCTGTTTCCTAGCGATACTAAAGACATTAAACAACAATAAAAGTCCAACGATTCAAATGTTGTTATCCAGTTCCCGAAGGCGATGATGGATTGCTACGAAAGTCAATCCCAGATAATTGTGTGGATGGATTATTGGATTGGCTAACACTATTCACTTTAAGAGTATTGACTTGGTTGTCGTTATAACCTTGAACCAAGTAAGTTTTCATTTTGATTGAAATGAAATTCAACTTGATGTATAAATATATTAAATAAGTAGTATTTTTCATTTTAATAAATAATAACGAACAATAACGCGTTGTCGGGTTGCCTAAAAGTTCTTCATCTTTTATCATTAAAACAAGTACAAACAATAACGTTTAAAACACCTTCGGCGCCGCTTTACATTCCAACAGTCCATTTTTGTATTATGAAAAAATATATTACAATTATGCAACAGTAAGTGTTCATTTAACGTGCGTGCACTCACTCGCATATTATTCATAACTTCCGAGATGTAGGCGGTCGAAATCGAATAACACGGAACATAGTTGCAAAATGGCCTTGTATACTTATCAACTTTGTTACTATATATAATTGCCAACCTAAAACAACCTTTTTCACGTGGATTAAACTGTGTCATAGAGCAATTATGTTCATAAAAACACATAATAGAAAAGAAACTATGTGTATAATTTATGACTGTTTAAGCCAGATGCTATCGTTTATACAAATACACACATTTTTTAACATATGATTGAAACCACGTGTGTGTTGAGACTGAAAATACACACAAGTTCGAGCAATATTATAATCGAACGAAGTAGAACAACGCTTTTGACGACATTAATGAAATTTTATTTGTAGCAATTTGAAAATTGTGTAGAACATTTAACAGTTTTGATCACAAACATGTACATAAATGATCTTCAAATAGTCATAATGGCCATATTAACGACTTTTGATTTTCCATAAACGCTTTGTGAGTACGGGTCCACAGATCAACCTTTTCCCAATATTCGTATAGTTTCGTGAAGGCGGTAATGTGATTTTCCTTTTATGCCAAAGATAGACTCTCCAGTGGTCTCGGAATTTATCAAGTATTTGTTTAATTACGGGATGTGATTGTAATCGTTTAATGTATTGGCATTGTACAACGGTAAACCAGACATTAATATGCCAAATATAGGGGATTAAGCAACATGTTTTGCAACACGCTGGCCTGATAATGAGACTGTGTGAGTAGTAAGATTAACATATTTAATAATTTGTCAGTTTAACCTTATTAATAATAATAAGAAGAAGAAGAAGAAGATAAAGGTGATTATGAAAAAGAAGAAAAAGGGAAGTACAACAACAACGATCATGACGATGAATACCAAGGTCATTCATTATCCACACGTACATATTTATGTCATTAAAACGTACAATATGAACAAGAAACTCCCGAATAACGATTATATAGCTTCTTGACATTATATTTTGTTAATTGTCTGCAACAGGCAAAATAAATCGACCCTGTGATGGAGAAAATAACTGTTCATGATATCTTTTTTAAATTTGCGACTGTTGAATAATTACAAAACATCAAACGTATAAGTTGGCTTGCTCAGATGCGTTGCAAGAGCAATATACGGTCGTTTAGGAAAAATTAATTTGTTTGATAAGAAGGTCCAAATTATAAAATAAAATGATGTGATCCCCTGTACGACGCAATGGTATAAAATAAATCATTCTCAACTATAAAAGAAAACTATGTTGGTGCAGAAATATCAACGAATACACTATTATCATTCACCGCCGACTTCAACGTTTTTGTCAATAGTGTGTCAAGACCGCGTTAATACTGTACGCACAGCGCACAATTGTCAGCCATATTTTGTTTAGTGATTAATGTGCAAGACTGTTTGAACTAAGGTCGCCAGTACGATTCCCGGTGTAACTATACTTAAACCACTTTTAATTGATTTCGTTGATATGTGATATGTGTTTTTAGTTTATTAACATGCTTTCAAATATGTTCCATTTAATCAGACAGAGATTGGTATTTGTATACAATTTCATCAATAGAGTGGAGGGAAAGAATACAGTTTTACTACGATGTTGAAATCAGTTATATAACATGTGTTATACTAGGTCAATTATTCACTTGTTCTGAAAAGTGCATACGATATAATATTATCGATATTTTGTCGTTTTCTTTTTATATATCTGTCCGAATAAATGTCATATCGTCATTTTTTTAACCAATTATGTCCCAAAACCCCAAAAGGGAAGCGGCTGTTTTTATTTATAAATCTCGGTTCCAATAAAAAAAATCATTCACGATGAATAGAATCGATTTTCAGAAACTTGAGTCAGTAATAATAACATTATTGCAAACTTTATAAGGTGTCTTTGTTGTAAATCATTCCAAACTAATTTGATGCGTTTTGCCGTCTAATTATAGTATGACAAATTGTTCAGTTGATTATATTGCGACCACTGGAACATGGTATGAATAGAGACTTATATGGTCTAGACGCAATATCATAAAGGATACATTTGCTACAAAAAATTTATACACTATATGATGCATTGGCATGATACATGGTTGCATACTCGATGTCAGATACAATCTATAGATAGATTCCGTTTTATAACGATTGTAAGTTAATTCATAGGTATGTGGAGGAAATGAACTACCTTCCCGAAGTTAAAAATTGAGACTTATCATCTATGCAATCAAATTAAGGTTTCATACAGTATATGTAAATACTTCTATTGATGTGCGCTTTTATAAATGGCGACTATCTTTACTGAAAAGTTGATGTCTTAGAGTGGCAATAAAATGTATTCGCATATTGTGCTTTTGTTAAGCCTTCCAATATCTTGTGACTTTATTTTTCCTGAACAAAAAAAAAAGATCCACTAACAGAACATCGATGTATTATACGCAATACACACGCAGTGCAATTCTCCAACGATCCCGTGTGCACTTTCGTAACAATACGTCATTGCCTTACTATTGCAGAAACCTAACGATAGGCACTTCATCTTTGAGACCAATTTTTCATTTTTGTGCTTGTGTGAACGTAGAGTTGTTATTTTGATAATGGCTGTCTGTGAACGATCTAAAGCTGAAACGTACACATCTCACAGACCTGGACCCGTATTCACCAAACAATTCTTAGACTTAAGTCTAAGAATAAAGAATATTCTTTAAATGGAAATATTAAAAAATTGCTTTGTTTTCGAATCAAACTTGGCATTAACTACATCATTCTTCATTTAACACATTTTGTAAATGACATGATCACCATTGGAAGCCTGTGTTTATTCAAACGCTGGACGTTTTTTTCTTGTTTCCAAGTCTATTTTCTATTCTTAAGTCTAATAATGAATTGGTTAATACGGACCCAGGTGTTGTCCTACATATACAATGTGTTTTCTTTGCTGCTTAAACGTAGTGCAACAACAGACTTGCAGAATGTAATCAAGACTTGATACAAATTTGGCACGCATAAGAATTGTTTAAAAAAAACACGAAATGTTACCTGTGAAAGTACAAACAATTTGAATTGTGATCTTGCAGTACAATAGAAGTACAATCTTAAATATTATCAGGCTAGGCTGTACTTTAAAAATGGCTTTCGATCTTCAAAAACATAAGTGCATGAATGTTTACCGTTGCGACATGAGGAGAAATTACATGTTCATGACATTCTCTTGTAAATACTAAAATAAATGATTAAATCGAAGACGAATTATACGATTGACCAAAGAAGATCATTCACAATGCCGCCTTCAGGGTTAAAGCGAGTTTATGCGATTTCAATGTCAACATTTGTTTTCTAGCGATCTTAAAGCAACATGAGAATATGAACGATAAATGTTATAAATAACAATCTTTGTATAGTACCATCAACCAAATAGTGTTTACTTGATTATAATAAATAACAGCAAAGTGTACGTCGATACTACTACTACTACTACTACTACTACTACTACTACTACTACTACTACTACTACTACTACTACTACTCACTATTTCTACCACTCCCATCACACACCGCAACTATAAAATAGTTATAACTGCACAACAACGTTACTTGAACAGCAAACTTAACTAACAGAGAACAACAAAAGCCACGCGCGAGAGGTGAGTTCTTCAGCTTTTTTGTATTTATGTTCTGTTTATTTGTTGATTTTGATCTTAGTTTGACACTAGGTAAATGAAGAGAACATTCTTGTGAAACAAAAATAAAGCACAATTTGTATATCTTATAAAGTAGTTACAAAATACTCTTAAATTAAACGCTGCAATGTAATGCCGTCTTGAGTACATTGCACTCCATCAGTCGAATATGAAATGTTTCATCATTAATGGACATTTATCAACTGTATACGTTATACTAATTGCTTCTTTACAAGTATGTCTTTTGTGCGCAAGTCTTATTAGTCATCGTCACGAGATATACATCATTACACTATTTCAGAAAACAGGTTTTGTTCTGAAGTATTGTATGATTTAAGTCTAACATATGCATTGAAGAAAATAATGATCATTACTTTTTGTCTCGCTTGTCGTCATAACCTTTCTTAAAGGTGTCTAGCAGAACTGGCGTATTGTTTCTTATTAGATGTATTTGCTGATGTGTATCGACAATAGAAGTCAAGGGTCGTATAGGGGTAGTCTGAGTGAAGGTTTGTCTATAGATTTTGCAAAAGGGCAAGAGGGAAAAGACACGAAGTCATTTTTTAAAGAAACATGAAGTATCATTAATTTTATGATCTGACGTGAGAAAGGCAACATCTTTCCAGTTTTTTCCCATCCATCGGGAAATTGTTAAATGTTGCGTATTATTGCCGTAAATCACTATCATTAATATCACTAATCATTGTCTCAGACTTAATTTCGACGATTTGATCAAGGCTTATTTTTGGCTTTTTTTCCGGTGCGAATCACATTGGAAAATGTGTTAAATGAAAACATTTTTTTTGTGTGTTGCATATTCTTAACAAGCAACTTCACACATGTTTTTATGATATGCATTGTATGCCTTGACTTTTTTTCTAGATTTGACATTCCCTTTGTAATATAAGTGTTGTTTTATTCATGTTCTTTTCGTTTTTGCGCCTCGCACAGGCTTATCAAGGACGACACTTACCGCTTTTATTATATTTTTCGTTTAGAGAAAGTCTTTACTCAGCAAAAATCCAGTTAACTCTGAAAGTTTTGTCCCTGATAAACTTGTGTGGACTTAACAGGATCATGTGGGACAACACTTTACGCACATGCATTAACCCCCTTTTCATAGAACGAGGCTCATTTGTTTTCAATATGAAAAGACCCGTCGGCGACACAAACAGATCGGATTGTTTGTATTAGGCATTATCAAGCTAAAACTGAAACCTTGCAAATTACAATAATGTATTCGTATTTAAATTCGATATCACGTCGTACGCCGTCCAGCATCCGCTTGTGATGTAAACGAATTATATTAATATATTTTACGTTCAGTTTTATGCTTGTGAGTAAGTTTGTAAACATCCCCCATTTACTCGCTATTAAAATAATAGCATTACTGTCTGCAAAAAAAAGGAGCGAAGACGTAGAAGCAGTTCGATAAGACACGCTTGCTCATTATGTTTTGCTGTTTTATGAAGAAAGGTTCTTCCGCTTGCGTGATAATAACCGTGTCCTAGCACATCAATCTCATAAACAGATACATTTGTTCTTACTTCATAGCTATACAGAATTGCCAAAACAGTCTGAGTTAGCAAAAGAGACTTCCAGACTTTGATTGATTGAGATGCAGAGATTTATATTTAAAAAAAAGAAGAAAACATACACTTTGTAGATTTGTTCTAGTGTAATGCAGCAGAAAAAATATGTTGTTTTATTATTTATTTATTTTCACAATTAGTTGAACATTGTCTTGATTTTTTTTTTCGTATAAGGATACTTTTTTTATATGCCATTTGGAATTAAAATACTTCATTCACGACAATAGCGATATTTGCTCTTTTGATCGCCTGAAACAATGGTACCAAAACGGACAGTTTGGAAACGATTTAAACGTCGATCGAATGTTATGTTGCGATTAAAGTAAATATACATGTAAACACATGCCTACGCACAGAAAATCTTATTTTAAGGATATTTTTTTAACGAAGGCTCGTATTTTGCATATACTTTGTTGTTGAAGTAATTGCTTTATTATAGGACTTTATTTTTAAATCAGTAGGACATATTTAAGCAAGAACGTCAGACGGTAAATACAACATTGTTGTTGTACAGTTAACACCTTTAAATGGAATATATTCCGTGACCATCAATGCACAATCTTGCACTGTTAAATTGTTAAAATGCACTTTATGATTGATTTTCCGCGACGATGCAAATCAAAATTGTGTACGTCGTATTGTAAATCTTTGAACTTCTTATTGTGATTACAAATACGTTGTGTACACGACGTATTGCGATTGATTCTCACAATTTTGTACGCATCATTTTGATTACAGATAATCTGTATTTTAAACTTTTACCGATTTTAATCGATGTCTATTGATAAACGAATCAATGTTGTTTTGTTTTTTTGTTAAAATTTTCTTTCTTATGGTTGCTAGTTTATTTCATTGAATATAATATATAATTCAAACTAGTGTGTTTATCATTGACAAATTATTTGACAATAGTCATTGCCCAAAAAGTATCTTGTATTGGTATGTTGACGATGTCGCCAAAAATACAACAATAAAATACATTTTTTATGTGGTATAAAAACGTAAATAACTAAACGTTTATCTCAATAAGTGTTCAGCAAACACAGTAAACGTTTTTATATTGACGTCATGACCTGACAAAGGTATGGTTTTATTTGTTTTGTGCAAGAAAAGGCAACACAATGGTTGAACTTAACATGTCAATTATTATTGTAAATGACGAATACTTTAACTGAATATGTACAAAACAAAGTTGGGGACCGAAAATGCGCCGCTTAATGCAATTAGTCGCACAAAATGTTTTCACACAGCTTTCCGATAAAATACAATGTTTTGCCTATAATTAAAACACACTTTCGGAAATTACAAGTGTTTCCAAATGTATATGTAAATGTAAATAGTGACTAATCTAAAAGCACAGTGAACTTAACTCAGTAAATAGCAACTTTGGGAATAACGTTCTTTGCGTACAATTAATGTAAACACAATTGATGTAAACAAAAGCAGGTGTCAGATTGAAATTATTACAGCGATATAACAAATACAACCAGAAAAATAATAAGTAAAGCTAATAAGGATTTACTTGAACAAACACATTAAATCACTGATTATATTTATATTGCCTATGCACTTGTAGGTATTTTATGAATCGTTGTGATATCGACGATGTATACATTAACAACATCCGCTCGAGGTTAAAAACGTTTATTATCTGTGAAATTGATTTAACAAAAGAAAACGGAAATGATGCGACTAGTCATTATAAAAATTAGTGTGTTGAGTTTAAATTTAAGTATTTTGTAACGGATAAACAGCAAACAGCATTTAAACTCAACAACTTCGAATCTAAGGAGAACATTCATAATAAATTATCTAAATTATATATTTGTTTGTAAATATATTACAAATAAGTTTAATTATATTTTATATAGAATTTGCATGTTATCACTCACATAGATTTAACGAGATACAAAATGCTCCTTTTTATTTTCTTGTGTCACAATATATTCCATGTAAAAATTCCCCGAAACGATATCAATTCATATAACACACGAACACTAACTTTGTACATGAACATGTGTTAAATATTTTGTACCACAAAAAAGGCATTTTGTATCTTGTTATATATATGTTACCAGACCACATGTTGGGTTGAAATTTTGGCTATTGCTATAAGGAACACTGAATTTTTATGAGTTAACTTTATTTTATGAAATATTTTACGAAATATTCGTTGATTTTGAGTGTTAATTGGACTTTCAGGAGAAAGTCGCTGTATAACGATTGTGTGATTATGTCAATGTCGGTAATTGCACGGTGTTAATGTGTGACGCGAACGCTATTACTAGAATGTAGGTTAAGCTTTAGTCATCACCTCTGTTCGAAGTTTATCGAGTGATTACACTTACGGTAAGTTCATTAGAAAATAGTAAACCTTCGCAGTATTGTTTGTTTAACATAATCTTACAAATGTTTATCGCGAACATACTTGCTCTCACACAACCATATTGTGGTTTTTTAATTCATTAATGATTTTTAAATCGAAAGTGCAGCAACACAGTGTAGACGTATTTAATAACGACTATACATGTGTAGTCCTGTAAAATGAAACGTGTGTTTTGACATCTTTTTTTCTGTTTTGTAAATTTATATTTTTATATCACAATCATGAACCAAGAATAATTGGCATTTGTATTGATAATCAAGTTTGGACATGCTTACAATTTAAAAATACAAAACCGTGGAATCCCATGTATAAATTGCGAAATTAATTGTGTACAGTAGAGGAATTTAAATCACTATTAAGGCCATATCGACTGATTGGAAAACCTTAGGATCCTATTTAATATCACCAGAATTATACAGGTCCGATGTTAGTCAGTTTGGTAAGGGTTCGGATAATCTGGTAATAATTTGAATTTTCGAGCAAACATGTTAGCTATCTTCCCTTACTATTCTGTTTAAATGTAAAATACAATTATGGTCATACAGCTGGCTAAAAATATAAGGGGGAAGCTCCGATCGTGCCATGTCAGAAACTGAAAGCGTTCCCGAATACAACAGCCTGTACAGTCTTCACTCTCGGGTAAGTAAGAGATTGAAAGTGTTCACAGACAAAGCAACCTGTACAGTCGTCCATCTTGGGTAAGCCAGAGACTGCAAGCGTTTCAAGGCACAACAGCCTGTACAGTCGTAATTCCCGGGTAAGTCAGAGACTGAAAGCGTTCAAAGTCACAACATCTTGTACAAACGACACTCTCAGGTAAGAAATGGGACTGCACGCATTCACGGTCAAAGCAGTCTATAAAGGCGTAAATCTCGGATAATTCAGAAATCAAAAGCGTTCTCAGACACAACTTACAGTACAATCGGCACTCTCTAGTTAGACAGGAACTGGAAGCGTTACCAGACACAACACGTGGAAATTGCTTTTTTTTTGCATGACATATGAGAAATATGAAAACTTATAATATAAAAATAAATGACCGCGACTGGTCTTTGTCGGCTCAGGTACTACTTAAAAGTACCCCGGGTACTCTTATGTATACTACAAAGAACGGGAAAAAAAACTAAAAGGCACCCGCATTATGGCCGGCTGCTTTCAAGTAGTACCTGAGTCGACAACGACCAATTGAGCATTATGATGATTCTTAAACTATCTTACTAGTCTTTTGTTCACACTCCATCTACTTTTCAACAAAGTATATACACGGCCGCTTTTCAGTGACGTTAATGAATAAAACAACAAGGTGTGTCACCATAGGATGACATATGCCCCCTGTTTCCACATTTTTCAAAACCTTAACGCAAAACCTAAACGCAAAGTGTGACGGAAAGAGAAAGAAGTACAGACAGACGGACAGTGCGATCACTATATACACATCTTCGGGGGCATAAAAACGTCATTTGTTTTCCTTCATAGTAATACGAGAATGACGTAATATTCATTTGCTATAATCAGAAATACTTAACTCGGTTTAAGAGCTATTCATAATTTTTAAAATTAATCTTTTATTATCATTATTTCGACGATTGCACTTTACTTACTACACATACATTACAATTAAAGTATATAACGTCAGTATATGTATTATTACTATTCATACTACACAAATATAACTATTAAAATCAATCATGTGTATGTGTGTCTATCAAAAGGCATTACACTCTATTACTAAATTTACTAAACTTAAACTTATCGGAATCTATATTTCAACCAACGATCGATGTGTATTTTGATGTGTTTATAAGTTAAATACATTAAATGGCGCATCTTAAACTGACATTAAAATTGTGTGATTTTGTTTTCAGAATTATGTCGAAAAGTGTGTCCATGGAGGTCAGCAGTATAATGACTCGGCTTGGTTACGGCGAGGAGATCAGACAGCGGCGGGCTAAGAAGTACAGGGAGATTAATAGGCTGCATAATGATATACCAAATGATACAGCTAGCATCACAGCTGGAAGCAAGGCAGAGGGGCTGACCAGCACTTAAGAAAGCGACTGAGACCGTTAATTCGTGGTAAAAGGTGTCCTCTGTGTGGAAGCTGGTTTCAATTTTCACACCATACCAGACGACATGGATCTGTTTAGGATGGATACACTTGTATATCCAGGCCACTGTAGACTGTTACAAGAGAGACCTACGCATATACGTTGGAATGTAATTGACAAATCTCTGTGTGATGATCGACATGGATATGTTTTATTAAGTAGTAGTTTATTCTTAGAAGAATTTGTGACATTTAAATCTGGACTTATACGACAATATTAAGTCGTGCAACTTGAACGTTCGGGGCCGTCATTACCGGAATCATATGGAGGTGTATTTTATACGGACAATGTGATCGCCCTACGCTGTCATTGCCCCAGCATAATACAAAGATGGGCTTCCAGACCCCGTCATTGGCCGTCACTTGTCATAGTTCAGAAAGTCGTATCATTAGGCGCCTATGTATTCCCGGTGGGGTTTAAGAAAAGTAAATTACAAGAACATAGAGTGAAGGATTTGCTTCAACACCAGTGAGCTTGTTTACAACCTTAATGACACACAAGCGAAAGTTTATGTTCTGCTAAAAATGATCGTCAAAGATATTCTAAGGCCTTGTAAAAAAGAAATAACATCACACGTGATAAAATTTAGTATGATGGCAAGCTGAGAGTAACCCACAGAACAAGTTTTCTGTACGGAGTTTGTTTCATAGACTGCATGACGGACTGAGAGAACCTAGGACTGCTGTTGTCACATAAAAACTGTCATATGTTATGATCCCGAACAGAACTTAAATGGCAGACAGCGGTATGCAAGAAAACCAGCAAAGAAAATGGATAGCAGATATCACAAACATAATGGAAGAAGGTCCGAGGGTAATACATAGATTGCCAAAGATACGGCGGGCTGTCCTCGCGTCCCCAGAGCTGATGCTGTGGGTCAACAAGAAAATGATGGAGCTGGGGATGTTGTTTCTATATATATTAAAGAAAGTCGTGCAATGTAGCGATGGGAACGGAGTGTTGATGAGTATGATGCCATCCTACAGGAGATGAAGAGACGTGAGTCATAGATAATTATTGAGGTGGGACTACGAATGCTCGTAGATAGCTGTCCTGATAGTGATCTCATGGCTGTTCACGAAAGAATGTTAATTTAATAATGCATTAATATCCATGAAAAGGATCGAGCAGGAAGAGATTATCAGAGAATACAAAGTAAAGATGAGAAATTGATGGGTTTGTTTTACTTGGATTTCATCGTGCATTCGATCAGAAGACGATTACGCGAGGTAGTGAAATAGGTCATTCAGAGGATGTTTTTGTAAATCAGCGTGGTTAATATCATGTTTAATATATATGTTCGAATGTTGATGTAATAACAAATTGCAGTGATATATTTAATATGATCGTACATGTTTTGTCTGTAAGTATTTTGTATCAAGCCACATCGTGTTGTGCTTATTAATGAATGTAATTATCAGTTAAAAAAATATGTTCTTTAAAATTATATCATTAAAAGCAAATTCAAACAAATGTTCCCATTGTGATTGCGGTATTTTATCTTAATATGGATAAAATTCATACATTTCCAACCTCTCTTTTAAATGATTATATTATGCGTTTAACATTGATCACATATCTTAATGTTCAGGTCTAACTGACTCGAATGTATGACTTAAACATTTTCAAAGCAAAATGAGTGTTAAATTTAGGAAATAAATACACGAAGCAATATTAACGAACATGAACGTTCATCTTTTTATTCCATGTGGACAAATGTGATATCTTACATTTAACAAATTTCCTTGTACATAGACACTGAATCAACATTAAGGTATTACCTTAACCGTATAAGAAAAGTTTATTGCAGAAAATACGATACCTAAGGATCGGTTTGAGGTTCAATGTGTGTTTGGGATTTAACTAATTGGATATTGTAATTTATATTTATAAAGTGTTCATTTGTAAATTGTATCTAATTCAATAATGTCCATTCGAGTTTAAAACACTTCTGATTTTAACTTTTATTTTGATCGCGTTTCCGATCGCAACTTTTCGTATATCTAATAGGCGAAACGCTTTTTTTTCAAATGTCAATCGCTTAGCTGTATTAAAATATGAATGTAAACAAAGGAACGAAATCTGAAAATTTGAAACAGCATTTTGACCTTAACATCGGTCTATACCCACTACATGAAGGTTGTGGGTTTTTTCTCCAAAAATCGTGATTCGTTATCAATAAGTACTCAAATTGTACATGTCATATTTCGAAATATAAGTAATACTTGATGTACTATGTTGTATGATCGTGTTAACATTACAAAAACGAATATCGTGAAGGGTTTAGTATTAATGATTTACTTAAACCTTTCGACACGCAGCCGTTACCAACAAAATACTTCGCTTTTCTTTGGTTTGTTGGAAGCTGTTTGTTACTTTCTTTTGTTTGTTGGAAGCTGTTTGTAACTTTGTTTGGTTTTTTGGAAGCTGTTTGTTACTTTCCTTGGTTTGTTGGAAGCTGGTTGTCACTTCGTTTTGGTTTGTTTGAAGCTGTTTGTTACTTTCTTTTGGTTTGTTGGAAGCTGTTTGTTACTTGTTTTGGTTTGTTGGAATCTGTTTGTAACTTTCTTTGGTTTGTTGGATGCTGTTTGTTACTTTCTTTGGTTTGTTGGTTGATGTTTGTTATTTTCTTTGGTTTGTTGGAAGCTGTTCGTTAATTTCTTTGGTTTGTTGCATGCTGTTTGTACCTTTCTTTGGTTTTTTGGATGCTGTTTGTTACTTTCTTTGGTTTGTTGGAAGCTGTTTGTAACTTTCTTTCGTTTGTTGGAAGCTATTTGTAACTTTCTTTGGTTTGTTGGATGCTGTTTGTAACTTTCTTTGGTTTGTTGCAAGCTGTTTGTTACTTTCTTTGGTTTGTTGGAAGCTGCTTGTAACTTGTTTTTGGTTTGTTGGATGCTGTTGCAATACTGCTGCAGTTTCTGGAGTTTCACTTCTTTATATTGTAACTTTCCTTGGTTTGTTCAAAGCTGTTTGTTACTTTCTTCAGTTTGTTGGATGCTGTTTGTTAAATTGACTGCGTCTCACTTATGTTAAGTAATGTCAAGACGTATCGTTTTGACGGGTGATTATTAACAGTAGACATATTACATAGCCTTTGATAAGCTGATTTATTACAGAAATAGCATTCTATATACAAATAAAAATTAATTCTTCAATGAACGGGTCTGGTAAAAAGACAAAATGTGTTTTCGTACAACTTTCACAGCTTTGAAACCCTAAAAATATCGTTGACTGCGATCAACAGAATTTTTTGCTGTTACATGTTTTGCAAAATTGTTCAAGCTTTAAATAAATAATTTATGTTCTACAAGGCATGCTATGCATAACCCCTCTTGAACGTTTTGTCGAAACCATTAGAAATTAAGAAATTAGACATAAAGGTAGAAAAACATTGCTACACATACACTGTTGTGCAGTATCTGGATTCGTCGTTTCCTACTTTTACATAACAGATATGACATCTGTGTTTAAGACCTTAATGTCTCATGGCCTCGTGCATTTTGTCTTTATCAAAGGTATGTACCATGTAAAGTTCTACATAGCAAAAACACATTCTTTTACTGAAAAGCCTTTATGTTTTCAAATACAATCAAAAGTAAGCGTTCATATAATTATAACATTAAATTCACGTAAAGCTATTGTGTTCTTATGGATGTGTAGGCATCTATGAATAATTATACAGGATGTAAATAATTACAGAGGGATAACATGATTAAGTACTTTGGGAAATTATTCACTGAGGTCATTAACAATATGCTTAACAATTGGGCTGAAAACTTTCATGTCTATATGGAGTCACAGGGAGGATTTAGGCAAAATATGGAAACTGTTGATAATATTTTTGTATTACATGGTGTCATTAATTATTTATAAAGCGAACAAAAACGTGTGTGCCATATTTGTTGATTTTACCAAAGGTTCCATTATTTGGTGAGGGATATCATTTGGTATAAACTGTTGAAGCTAGGCGTTAGAGGAAAATTGCTTAATATCATCAAATCTATGTATACAAATGTGAAATCAATGATAAAATAAGTTAACACAATAAGTAATGAAGATTTTTCACCATTCCTATTTTGTATTTATTTGAATGACTTAGAAGAACATTATATGTTTAATGGTTTTAAAGAATGGATATTGGTTTGCTGAAATTATGTCTGTTGTTTTATGCACTTGACATTGTAATAATGGCAGAATCAGAGGAAGAAATATTTAAAGGTTTGTATTTGTTGGAGGAATATTGAGGAGGAAATTATATGTTAACACAAATAAAACAAAGGTTATGGTTTTTATAAAGGGGGGGGGGGCAACTTAGGAGGGATATTGAATTTTGTACAAAAACCAAGCATTATAAATTGTTAAATCATTTACATACTTAGGAATTGTATACACTTCAGGATGATCTTTTGCAAATACGTTTGAAACACTTGCAGGCCTTGCCTCAAAGGCTGTTTTTAAGATTAACTCATACTTCGTAAATTTTCCAACAATTTCAATACATACCAAATTAGAGTTGTTTGATCAGCTTGTTTTACCAATTTTAAATTATGAGTCAGAAATTTGGGGCTTAACTGAGTCAATGGCACTTGAAAGAGTCAACTTAAACGTTTGTAAAGAAATACTAGTTGTAAAAATCCAAACACAGAATACATTTGTATATGGGGAACTTGGACGAATATCCTGGAAAACTAAAAGAGACATTAATGTTATAAGGTATTGGTTGAAAGTAATTCAGTTAGGAGATCACAAGTATGTCAAGTGCATTTATTGTCACATGTGTGGAAATTTAATAAATAAACCAAATACACATTCTTGGGCAAAATCTGTTTGTTATCTGTTGCAGGCCTTAGGCGTACATTATGCATGGCTAAACCAAGGTGTTGGTGATGAAAAGTGTTTTTATCCCTGCTAAAGTCTAGATTAAACGATACATTTATTCAAAATTGGATGTCAGAACTTAATAATTCCTCAAGAGCAATAACTTACACTCAGTTTTGTAAATTTGAATTGCAAACTTACTTAAAACATTTCAGTGTTAATAAGTTTAGATTTGATCTTTGTATATTAAGGGTTTCATCTCATAGATTATATATTGAAGCAGGCAGATGGCATTAACCTGAATCAATACCTTTTCAAGAGAGAAAAAATCAATATTGCAATGTTCTTGAGGATGAATACAATTTTTTTATTAGAATGTTCCTTATATGATATATTAGAAAATTGTAAATAAATAAATCTTACCGGAAAAGACCAAACATGATAAAATGTATTGCTTTAATGCAATCTGATAATACAAATACCACCAGAAACTTAGCCATGTTCGTAAATAAAGCATGTATTCAAAGAACCCTGTGTAAATAGTATTATAATTAATTGTGTTTAATTTATAACTTAAACTTGACTTATCGCTCTCTTGTAGATTCGTTTGTGTTGTTCTTTATGTTATAACTATAAAATTGTTAAATAGATTCTTAATGCTGTAATCAAATTGTCCTAGATCTTTTCATGAATTTATACTTTATTTAACAACTTATGAATTTAATAATGATAACCTTACATGCCTTTGTATATGTTACTATGTTACTATGACATGTATACTCATAGACTTTATGTCTATTGTATCTTCAATAAACCTTTGTAAACCTTGGTTTACCCCTCAACCAACAATGTGTTATATTTCCCAACGAATTTGCGTTGACGTTTCGTATGTTTCCAATAACTACCCGTCACCATATCGCGTTTTCTTTTACACATTACCTCCTATTGTAATGCATATTACAAAATTAGCTAATATATTGGCCAGGAAAGGAAACGTTACCATGGTTATGAGGTCGTGTTGTCTTGTCGATATCCCATAAGCATGCGCCTTTAGGGACGAGCAGTGTTCCGTACAAACAACATCGTCTACTATAGTGCGGTTTGGTAAATGGATACAATTTGATACGTGTTGATGGGAAAAGAAATTCGAAATAAGATCCTTGGGCGCATGGGGAGTTGCACGTCTAGTATTGTGCTCATTCGTAAAGAAACCATTAGAGTTGTGTCTGTAAAGAGTCATGCTATATAATATTTAAACAAATTGCCTAATGTGATCAAATAAACCTTAACAATCAAAAATCGATTGACTCTAAGCTTGCAGTGGATTTCTTTTTTTCTGACAGAACCGGCGAAGATTGACGGATTAACAATGTTCAAATTGGGGTCAACATGTGAGGCGAATAACTATCAAATTGATTGACGAATGATTATTTGTGTCCGGACAAAGTGCGTCATGTTCGTACGTAACATCTTACCCCTGAGTGTGTCCTTTACTTTTGAGCTAGTGGCACACACTTTTGCTTGCGACATACAATCGTTTTGTATGCCATCAGTAACCCATTTTCGAAATAAGACATACAATTGAGCCATATACTATGGAGAAGTGTTGTTCTTCCAACGAATATGATTGATTTTAAACGATTCGATATTAGTGCAAATCCAACTATTCACGGTTATGAATGTTGGTACATATATTTGTATTTTTTAATAATTACTATATTTCAATTTCTTTAGAAATTTATAGTTCAACGAATGAGAGAATGGCACATTGATTTTAAAATAATACAATCGACGATTGAAAAAGAAGATAGTATGAACCGCTTCTAATGCTAAAAGATCGAATAATATATGTTGTGTTTCGTTAAAATGATGCCATCACGTGGATAACTTCATGAACTAAAACCGGTAGCCGTATATATGCAATTCCGAATGTCAAAGTGATTACCATTTAATCCATGTGAATCTGGAAAGCAGTGATATAACTTCATCTGGCAAACATAGCATTCCTTAATACGTATGTCAGCTTCTTCGAGCCTCACAGAAAATAATAGACTACGGGTAATGCATATCCCGTTAAACCCTTTTGGTATATCGGTCGTATATAAATGTTTTTTTTTCTTGTTTTTAGACTGCAACTCGATATTAACGAATATATAGAGGGACTTGTTAACAGGAAAATTTTAATTTCAACCATTATTGCAAAAGAATCAAGAACTTATTTATAAATTATGTGCAAACGAGCTCTTACATTCGTGGCTAAGAAGAATTGGCATCGGGTTCGATTACAGGTGATTGCGAAACATGTTTTTCACCTTGCTCACCTGATATTGCATTTCGGTTTTATGGAATGTAATATGAAAGTTTTGTAAGAAAAATATATTAAATTTCATTTGTTATATTAAGATCAGAAATTCTTTGAACAGTCCCTTCAATCTCCATTTAATCTCCGTCTAATTTGGCGGAATACTCATGCATTCTTATTACGCATTATGTGCAGGATAGATAGACACACAGTACCCGTTAACTAACCAAAATTAGTTAGACGATGTTCCTTTTGCCAGATGTTCAAGATTTGAGCCTCAGTCCTCGCGAAAATTCGGTCTACAAAGGTGATTAATCGAAAAAAGTATATATGTGTTAGCTTTATACAGTCTTCCTGCATATGTGTTTTGATTTCTGTAAAATTAAGTACACATTTCACTGCTATTAGAGATCTTCTTTCCAACATACAGTATGTTTTATTCTTTTCCTTGAAACACTCAAGTGTTTGTAAACTTGTAATTTATTATAGAAAGACAATATCTTTACTACATTTCATTGCCTCCATACGGTTTATAGCATATCATTTTTACAGGCATATTGTTCCAGACAGTTTCAAATATCAACAAGTACATGTTAAATTTCACATAAACTCAATACATTCAATAAATTTTATATTTTATTTATCGTGTGATAAAGATTACTTCAAACAAGTAATAACATGAACAGTCCACTTTCTAAAATATTTAGAGTCACTTTTTTACATTCAATTCAGCTGTCTTTTTTTACAGATTGCATTTCAACATTGATTATTTAAAATGTGCGTACTGTTCCTATTTATTTTTTTAATTGGCAAGTTGCACTTAAAATTCTTTTATTATGATTACACTTCATTATGAATAATTGTAAAGCAAGAACGAATCGAACTGTTCAATAACATGCTATATTTGTTTTCAAAGAAAAGAGTCATCTATCCATGTTGTATGAGCTACACACGATTATAGATCACACGATCTGCAGCGGTACTCAAAGCCGGACTGAAATAAAATCAAACAGTACGTGAGTTAACAATTAGTTAACACTCTACAAAGATACACTAGGCACTAGGCTACCCAGGATTAATTAATATAATTATAGATAAAGATTAAACAAACTAGCCTCAGCGTCATCAGAAATGAAACATGAAAAATAAAACTATATTGTATCAACCTCAATTACGTTTTGAAGCTGTGTTATATAATTATTTCGATTTTATTTTCACTGATTGAAGCTGAAATTCGTATAAACCTTACAGTAGAATTGTATAAGTCAAGGGAAAACACAGTCCTATTTGATCGTTATAAAATATGGCTAACGAAAGTTGAACAAACGTTATTGGTGCTGACAAAGTTGATTTTTTCCGTAACACGTAATGAGCAGTTTTCATTTAAAGAATGCGGGTCCTGAAAATACTGTATTTTGCTTTTATGAGATTATATAGGCACAATATAGTTGTTTTTTTGTTATTATTATAATCCAAGCTGTATAGTAGATAAGTCGTGAAGAAAATGTATTAAAGACTGAAATTGTTTACTGCAAAGACATACGAAATATTCTAAGACGCTGTAGCATTACTTTTTCTTGCAAACACAACAAAAACCTATGTTCCTTTTCAAATAATGTATACTTAATAGAATTATAAAATATAATAAAATCAAGTGGAACACATAACACTACCGGTATAGCATTATGCAAAGATAAATGTCAAAACATTGGTAAATATCGAACTAATTAGTTTTTAAAACCGGTAGGTTTATACCAAGTAACATTGAAACAAATAGTGTTCATTCTTACACCGTAGCAGTAGCAAACCCCGGCGCATCTTCCTTCCCAGGACCTACAACCCCCTCAACTACAGCGACTATCACAGCCGGTGAGGCCCCTCTTCACTAAAAAACATGGAGATTTCGCATTAGGACAGGAACTACACTGACCTTTTTTTCAAATCTCCCATTGGAATTTCGCATGTGCATTATCTGTAAATGGAACGATCTTTTCTGTGAATTGTTTAATTGCTAAAACAGTTTGGTTACATGCATGTCTTATTTCGAAAAAAAACGGATATAAAAGACGCGTAAAACTGATGCCAATATGGTCACAATACAAAGCCTTCTTAACTCGCCAAGTTTGGATGAAAATGTCTAATCATAGCGTGGATTAAAAAGAACTGTCAACCACGAATGACAAAAAAAAAGAAAAGTTCTAAAATACCGTATTTTGTTACAATTATTAGTTTATATTGATTAAAATATCACGACTGGTATATAACATTACTTGAAAAAAGTTGTTAAGTTTTCATATGTTCAGAATATTCGGTAATACATTTTACTGGATATGGCTACCAGGTAGCTACAAGTTAACTATAAATAACGCAAGTAGATTGATCATCCTCGTCACGTGGTGCAAATTATGCATGCGTAGTGAATTGTATATATATTATATATAAAATCATCAATCTACTTGCGTTGTTTATAGTGTGTATATCGTTATTTCACCTATTTTCACGATGTTCTTTCGATTCACATCGCGAAATTTTATTACAGAATATACTGAAAATATGAACTTTTTTCAAGTAATGTAATATACCAGTCGTGATATTTTAATCAATGCAAACTAATAATTGTAAAAACAATACGGTATTTTAGAACTTTCCTTTTATATACAACCTCTCATACATTTCATATTACTCAAATGTTCTAAATTGTGTAGGGAAAAAAACAACGTTCATTAATGGAACCTAAATTCATTTATTGCAACTCGTAAATATTGTTTCACTATATATGTGTATACCCACAATTTGTAAGCAATCGCATTCGTCAAATTAGGTCATGTGACACACGGGATACTATAATTTACTTTGATAAATACATTAGTATAACACGTGGTTATTTGCGATCATCACATAATGCTTGATTAACATGCATATATTTATCGAAATTTGGATGCGACCCAAGGCTAATGAAAATATGAAGACAACAACATATTTTTTAAGAAATTATAAACACTTTTTGACATACCAATGTGATTAAATTTGAACTGATAACACTATTGGACGTACAAATACACTGGGCAAACAACATGCTAATGATATTGGCAAATAACTTCTTACATATATGTTTATTACCTATGCAAATGTGAAATAGGTTACAAATATATTCGTGTGTAATATTCCATGTTTTTCTTACGAAAGGAACGAAACCTATCTTTCACAAGTAATTATATTGACTTAGTGCTTAATTTGTATCTAGACAAAACTACACCATTGGCGTTACTCACATTATTGTTTTTTAATTCTCAGTTTCAATCACGAAACATCGATATTTTTTTTATTTTTTTTTAGAATTTAGCCTTATTGTTGTCGACTTCTCGCAAATCACTGGTTCCTCTAACGCGTAATCAATCAATCAAAGCATGTGTCGTCATTTGGCTTTACATGATGTGGACTCTGAAATACAATCATTCCTATATCCAGACCACATTCAATAGATATCGTCAATATCGGACAACACATATTAAAACGTGCCGTGGTTTGCATGTTGGTCGTATGTAGCTCTCTTTGATTGGTCATAATGAGATGCTGACATTTAAGTAGAGAGATTCTTCCGCTTGATATTTACTAACATTGTCGTAGTACATCAATATCAAACACAAATGGAGTCGCTCGTGTTTTATACATAAGTATCGTCGAACAAAGACTGAGGTTATTACAAAGATATATTTTTCGAATTCTAAACTTATACCATTCCAAGAGAGATATTTTACGAATAATCTATCTTATTATGTTATGTTTCAGCTTATAATGAAAAACTACATGCGTTGTTGTTTTTTTTTAAATATGTATATAAACTAACAAACAACAAAGCTATAAACTGGGAATCAAATGAAATAATATATGCTCCAAAGAATTCAATTTAATTTATTAGATATAAATTATGATGACACAATAGCTTATAAATGAAAAATATAGAAGGATCATGTTTATATCACATCTATTTCATTTTATTCATTAACTAGCTTTTGCTTTATTAACCAACGGCTATTTTTTCGTTTCAATTAATCTGACAAAAATGGCCTATCCATTAACATAGTTTTTATAAGTATTTCGCAATGACTTGTCGACCGGACGTATTGATGGACGACAGTTGTAAGTTATCTACAATTTATCTCAGTTGAATTTGTCACTAGACCTATATTTACTTTGACATTTCTATATAACGTTAAAACGCGAGTGTTTTCTAGGTTTTCTCTCCATTAGGCATTACACTAGAAGTCGGTCAGTTGTGTATACATCAAGATAAAAGCATTTCCATTCATATAATGTTTGATCGGACATCTTTTTTTGCTTTCATTTTGAATACTTTTTTTGATATGCGCTTTCAACATCAATCAGGGACAAGTTTACAACAGTGTTAATAATAATACTAATAATATATTAAGACCTACATAGTTTACTTTAGAATGCCATCATTATATATTCAACTTTTTTAACTCCTTTAAAATAAATTAAACAATTAATATTTTCAAAGGTAAAATACGCATTTTTAGGATTCAGACGGGATAAAAATACAGCAAATTCACCAAATTAATCGTGTTTTAAATTTTAATTGGAAAACTACCTTGATTATATGCGTAAATGTGATATATATTGGACTCTATGATGGAATATAATGAAGGGCCATGTCAAAATCACAAAATAACAAAAGAAAACAAAGAAACAGCAGCGAAAATAATTTTAACGTCAGCAAATTACATCAACAGATGGACACGACCGATACCGGTGATTTGGCAGTAAGTTAAATTCTACATCAGGCACACTTGGTGCTGTTTAGCGTTGACAATCGGTGGTGTGTAATCCTTGGAATACTTCTTTATTTTGTAAACAACTTTTCGTTTTTAGTTTTCGAAGTCCTTCTACGTAAAGAATTTAAGCAATTATAGTTACAGGTACAACATGCACAGTATGAAGTTACTCTTATCCATATTGCTTCATATTTGGAGGCTTACAAACCAGTGAAAAATATGAACTTAATCTGTATCCGGATACAACAACTTTCGAACACGATGCTATTCTGTTTTGCTCTTATGTGTTTACTCTTGAACAGATACCTTTTAGTATTTCCATGGGTCACCTGGTGCTATATGAGCATCTTATTTCAAGTTCTTTTACCCAGAAAAGTCGGATTTTTATTCCTAAACGTCATGTATACATCGACCATTCGAAGAGGATCAGAATTGCTTTTTTATTAGCTGGAGATATTCATCCCTGCCCAGATACTCCACAGACGACTGATGTCAACTACTCACAGTTCAGGCAGATAGGATAACATTTCATCCATCTCAACGTTGGAACCAAATACCCAAAATTGACCAAATTCGCCTGATTGTCCAGGAATCCAAATGTGCTTGCTTCTGTGTAACTGAAACCTGGTTAGACAACAGTGTATTTGACTCTGAAATTCATATTGATAAGTACTCCATTGTACGCAAAGACAGGAATCGTAATGGAGGAAATGTCTTGATATATATTCGCAATGACCTTACCTTTAACATACGTGATGATCTACTCCACGATGAACTCGAGGCGGCATTTATCGACATCCTTCTCCCCAAAACGAAACCTATACTGTGCGGAGTGATTTACAGACCACCGAAACAAACACCTTTTCAGGATGTTTTAGAATCAGTCTTTCCATTTTGTGACACTTTTAATATACATGAATCCATTATTATCGGGTGGTGCGGTAGTCGAGTGGTAACACTCTGGTCTACCATTTCAGAGGTCGTGGGTTCAATCCCTGGCCGGGGCACTGGAAATTTCAGAAATACTTCAAGTATTTCCCACCCAACTAGAGATGTACTGGTATGACACCCAGATAATTCTCGCGTGTATCGGTGCTATACACTGAGCACGTAAAAGAACCTCTGGGATCTATTCGCAAAGAGCTAGGGTATCGCACCCGGATTCCTTGTATCCCAATACTGTCTCTTCTGGTTGCGGTCTCTTCAGCAACAAACCAAAGAACCCCATTGGAAATAAGTGCTTGCACTTTCATGGGTTATCCTTGACTGCAAGGTCAAGAGAAATACACATACATAATTATGGGTGATTTTAATACTAATGCTAGTCTACTTGATTCTTCACCATATGTTTTCTTATTTCCTTGTTTGATTTTTTTTGTCTGTAAGTTGCTCAGATTGATAGTTAATTTCTTGATGTCACTTAATTTTACAAGCTTTCAAAGCTAAATGCATGTCGTTTGTAGCTTTTTTTTAGAATAGTAAAAGGTACTAAGTCTTAATATTTTCAAACTGAATAATTTCTAACTAGGTGTAACTAAGATGTTTTGTGTTATTTACAGTTGCCTTTCTTAAAGGTGACTTGTTGAAGGTGCTCAAATCTGTGATACATCTGTGATATATATACTTCTATCTAATTAAGTATTCCTATGTCTCACAACACTTAATCTCAAGGACCACAATGGAAATAAGTGTTTTTCAAGCGCCTTTTTGTGTCATCCTTGATATATAATGATTGGTGTCATGGCTTCACTTATGCATTTGTTAATGCATGCATGTTTTCCTTCTTACTTGAGTTCATGTGTGTGTTATAATTTTATTGCCATGAATACTGACATTGTATATTGAAATAAATCAATCAAAAAATATATATATATTTGTTAAATCTATGTAACCATACCACATCTAGCGTTGACATTTTGACTATTGCTATACGGAACACTGATTGTTTATGCGTTAATTTTATTTGACGAAATATGTTAGGAAATTTGCGTTGATTTTGAGCGTTATAGAGGCTTTAAATCTTATATTTTTATTTTACCATATTCAAACGCGTTTTGGGGCTAAATCATTCAGTAATTATCAGTTTCAAACTATTTATCGCTGTCAAGACCAAGAAATATTAAAATCATAACCAAAAGCGTCCACATAATGTAAACCGGTAAAAGTCGAATTATCACATAAATATTTTAGATTTCTTTTCAGGTATAATTTATATTGAGTGTTCGTCAATAAAACCAGAAATATAATAAGGTACTCGTGAGAGGTTAACGTGAGAATATTGCTAATGTTATTGTTAACTAGTGAAGATATAAAGCAATAGGATATGCGGTACCACGTTCATTAGCGATATGGTTTGGGTACTACTTAAGTATTGAAATAAAACACGCACAAAACTTCGATACTGGAAACAACGTGTTTAAGAAAACTGAATCCATTCTCGTGTGCGCTTTATGTTGTTTTGAAGCACACTGTTTAGTGGACGTGACAACTGTATGAATTATTCGTTGAAGTATATTTACTATTCGGTCATATGATGAGTTGCTTCTGATACTTAATTGTTTTTGCTGATGTGCATAGCATATGCGAGGTGTCATAATTTGTATACCCTTGCAACTAAGTATCATGCATATGTTGATGCTGGCAAATGACGTTATAATTAAGCTTAAGATCTTTTCAAAGAGAATAATATTTATTCGCTGCTTGAAGTTTCTGATTAAAGGATTGCCACTGCTTGCTGTCGGCATATTTCAAACCGAGTGCGAATCGACAGTTGCTGTCGTTAGGCTATGCTCTATATTTCTCAAATTGTCCGATACATATCTTAAAATATTCTTCACAAATATTATCCCACTTAATGTACATTCTCAGAAAATGTATCACTATATATAGCACCAATTGTGTCGTTGTTTAAAAACTGATTCTTTATTTCAACTCATACGTACATAACACAATTTAAATTACTTAGATACTTGTTCACAAATTGTCGAAATCACAATTGTCCAACTTTTTAGAACATATTCAAAAAATAAACTAATAATATAAATAATGGATCGAAATATCTCTAATGACGAAAATTCAAACTGAAAGCACAACTTCGTTTGATGTGATTGATATTGATGAAAGTATAACGCGTTTCAAACGCGAAACTATTTAAATATGTTGAATGATTCTGTTGTTTTCTTTAAATATCCTTACAAAACGTGAATCACTTACATCACGTATACAATGTCTGAATTATCATGATGACAACGTTCTATAGGCAACAGCCTGACACTGTTTCGAGCCTCGCTGAAGTAAAACTTTTTTCCTTTTTTTCTGTCTTTCTTAAAGTTTATCCTTGTCAATAAAATGGCGTTCAACAGTTCCGTTGTTAAAATATACCTATTAAAGGCATTTACTGATTCACTTCAACAAATTCCACAATCTGTGAACAAGTCCCTTTAAGGCAAGCTACCTTGTCGTTAAAACGCTTTATTAGTACTATATTTGATGTCTAAATACATTGTTATGCAATATTTACAAAAGCTCATTAAATGCAAAGATACAAGAAGGCATTGAACTGAACACACAAAAAACAGACACAAAATACATGATACAACTTTTTAAATGATTCGTCCTGCCATCAACAACATCAAGTTCAATTACACGAATGAGGCACATGCGGTATGTAACAGTCACTTAAAAACTAAGCGTAAGAATAAATGTAACTGTCTGACCTTTATTTATTCCACTTGTTCGAAAAAAAAACTATATGAATTCACTCAGACAAAAAAGACACGTCTCAACAAGGGCCTAATGAGCGCTCGGATTTTCATGTGTGATCTTACTTAGCTGAATTGCATTTAATTACAATAGAATAAAGGAGGAATATAACTCCAGAAACAGTTTTAGAAGAGAACTAATTGTTAACACCCACTAGTCTGTTTTTTAAGGCAAATGACAAGCATACAACACAGGAACATACATGCAAAGTACATAAGATATATAAACGATTTTAGATGAGATTTCCGCAATAGAACGGTCAATACAAGTAATTGTGGATTAAAACCAGTTAAGACGCATGCCCAACTTTTCGGCCAAAGTTACTTATTCGTTTACTGTTTAAGATGCTTGGAGTTAGCAAGCGTGTACGTCTAAAATTGGCATTCCATCTGCACATTAAGATAGGTAACACTTTTGTATTTGAAAGATATCAGACCTGAAAAATATATCTTTATTAACAAAAGCATTTTAGTAGTTTTTTACTTATATCTGACGTGAGAAAAGATATTATTATTTACAAAAGCATTCAAGTAATTAATTACTAATTTGGGAGTGTTTACAGTGTATTTGGTATTACATAAAGCATAAACATGCATTACCGTTTGTAAAGAACTCGAAATAAATACAGGGTTCACTATAGTTCTAAAATTTATATATCTGCTTCACCTATGTATTTAAAAGTATTTTTTTATTATACAATATGAATAAATTTTATTAGCCTTTGATTGTCATGGGTAATGCATCTTGAGAAATTGTGTCGTTACTTATAAAATCAGATTTTAAGACATCATTAAAATGCTATCTTCATCATTCGGCAAATGCTGCTATACGCTGCAAATAACGACATTGGTGGTCTTCTGCTTTCATGTATGTATAAGATCAATAAATCTTTTTCGTTCGTTTCAAAGGAAGCAAGAACAATGTCCAAAGGAACATTAAACGTTTGTTAAACATGAGTAGAGATAAATTGAACGTTTTGTCTTAATTCTACCATTCACCAAATGACAAATGACATTCATTTTAGGGTTGAGCCGCTCTTGGTATTTATATGAAACAGAATATTATGTCACTTATTTTAGTGACAATGAACTTTTAACACTTAGGGTAAGATGTATTTGAATTATTTGATTTTTTGCATTTATATTTGCATATTGCCCAGTGGCTTTACATTGTTATGGAAACTAACAATTAAATAACATGAAGTATAGCACAACACTCACTTACAATATAAACTTACCTCTGACGAGACTAACAATATATAACCTGCATGCCCACTGAATAAGGCCACAACACATGGCCCAATAGAAGATTATTTCATGCGTTTAAAAACAAAATTAACAATACAAGACGACTTACAGAAGATACGTAATCCAATCAAATTTATGTTGCGTATACCATTTATTTATATTATCAAAATGGAATATTATTTAAACTTCAACAGTGCTCCATTTACGGCCCCGTTGAAATATAAGAGTTACCGATAAATGGTAATCTGGGCAAGGTAGTGCTTGTCATCAGAAAGGACATAATAACGTACACGAATAGTAGTCCATATAATTAAAATGCATCCACTTATATTAAAAATATAAAATCTTACTAATTGGATTAAGAATAATTCTTTTTTTTTCAATTACAATCACGTGATCGATATAAACTTTGCTGTTATACGTTGGGACAACATTCTGAATAGTATTTAGATATTAATTGTTAAAACAACTTTATGGCGACGTGTTTACAACGACGTGCATCGTTCAACAAAGTGTTTTCGTTAACTGTGCATTCATTCGGCTGACATGTACTATTTCTGACAAAGCATCTTACAATCTTTTCTGTCGGAAATGGGATTAATCAAAACACATCGTGAAACCGCGGGGACTACAATTAAAGAAATGTAACAAACAAGGGAAATTTATTTCCGTTACAGCATCCTTTAAGCGAATGTCACGTTTCGAGAATAGATTAAACATGCCGATGCCCTATCAACTTGACAATGTTATAATGCATTATTGCTTAAATCTAAACGTATTCAGTCCATAATGTGTTATACGTTTAAGCAAAAACTTATCATCTAGAGTAACGTTTTACAAAAAAAAAATTGTTACGACAACTATGTATCTGGTTTCTGTAAGTTCTCTTTTATTTCCGAATGCTATTGTATTTCTATTATTTATTATAATAAATAACTGCATCTTAATTGTAAAAAGAAAAAAAAACGAGACGGAATGTCGCACTGCATACCACGTACCTTATTACTCATTGAAGCAATTATTTCCAGTTAACCATTCATAAAAGTTGTCTACTGACGGTTTGAAAATGTGGTATATATCATAACAACTCTACATCGTTATGTATTCGATGATTCAGAATAAATATAGGAATGTGAACAGTGTCTTTGTAAGACGCTTTGATAGTTTGATAATACAGAATTGACAATCTGATTTAAAATAATATGGAGCTCTAATGTAGGCTGGGTCTTGAATGGCATTTTGAAACAATTAATGTTCATATGTTATATATAATTCATGCATTTTATAATCACCCAATTTGCCTACATAACCAGCACGTGGAACTCACATGTCATAAATTAGACACTAAAACGTGTAGAATGAAAAAGGGCATTTCTTCGAAATAATGTCGAGGCAGTTTCCCACGCGGACTACAAACAGAGGAATGACGCGCGTGTGTTGCGACTAGGAAACGTGTGAGCGAGCTGAAATTACCTTTGGTAAGTCACATGATATGAACGAGCGGATTAAAGTTGTTTAAATACAGAGTTTTTTTTTAATACCGTTCTTAATATTACCACTGCAAGAAAGCATTTGCACCCTCTTTAAACAAACACAAATTAACACAAATATGTTCATGTGGCAATAACAATAATGTCAATATGTATTTTCATTGGTTTAAACACTATTTATTTAACCAATCAAACGACACGTAAGCATCACAAAACAATACATACATAATAAATATGACAAACATCTTGAAACATTTAAAGCATGCTTGAAATTTAATCAACTGATACGTTCGACACCATTGGTAAAAAAGCTCGAATCTTACTTATTATATGCTCTCTAATGTCATTGTAAATTAGCTGCTTGTATGGTGCAAACTATATAGACTAAACAAACAACATAATTGTCATGCGTTAACAGAAAGTTCCTTAATACAAATATATGTAAGGCTGAGAACGTTACAAAAGATGAACTGTAAAAACATGATAAAAATGTAAGTACAAAGATATTTTAATGACTTTACAGCCTATTGCATACACAAGAACTAAGCAAATGAACTATTTTAACTTATATTAGGGAGAAGTGAAGGAATGAAGACGAGTAGCATGATAGTATTTTGGAAATAACACAAAAATGTCGCGGAACAGGGCACTTGTTTTGTTAATTTTGTTTCCAATGATAACATAAGATTAACTTTCCCGAATATATTGCTTGATACATAGGAATATGATTGAATTTGTTTCAAATGATTCGTCATTAAGACCTAATAGAAGACGTTACAATGATATTGGTTGGCAAGCAGACAGATATTCAAGGAGGTTGACCCATTTTTCAAGATAATTAGGGCAACTGTAAACATTGAAAACGAGGGCTTTCAATAATGGTTTTAGTGATGTACTGTTAATTGAAGCTGCTACCATGCATTCGCAATCGTAGTTGAGAAATATTAGATAATCGATCTGCATCATAGTAATGCGGAAACACTTTATGCATAACCAAAACCAAAGAAAATAGAAAAGACAATACTGCTTTTAAAACAACGGAAGCGGAGCATTCTTGGTACACATTATTTGAACGAATTCATTTAATTCCATTTAACAAATTTCAGGTGCGTCAAATCAAACAGATAATCTTATCAATTTGTTAATTTAAATTGAAAAAAACAAATTTCCGTTACAGTTAAACAAATGCAACGAATCTAATACTTTCTTTTTGTAATAACATTTGAGAACAATTAAAAACTATAAAAGAAACAGCAATATGCAAGGGTAGACAAATTGCTTGCTTAAATGAACAAATTGGTGCTGGAGGACATATATTCCATTCCGGACTCAATAAGGTGGTTGACATATACGTTGCATGTGATTATTGAAATAATGTTCGTTTAGACTTGTTTCAAACGCGTAGGCGAAAAATTGTTTACCATGAAAAGATTCTAGGCTGTTTGTGTAGTGCTAATAAGGCATATGTAATGGGTTTTTCTATTGTTTATCGGTTGCGAAATCACCGCCATAAGATCAAAGACTTCAAGGGATTAATCGTTAGTTTGAAGTATGCGTTTATTTATATAAAAATGCAAATGTATTAAGGAATATATTAGTCTTAGTGATGTTATTGCCTGGACATCGTAAGATGTTTATGGGAAAAACCTGTTGCTCTATAAACGCGAGAAAAAACATTATTTTATTTTCGAATAATGTTCTTTCTTCTGAAATATTATAATATCGAAATCAGCATTAAGCAATTTGTCGAGTAAACTTCGGTAAGATATTATACACGAAGAAAACAAAGCGTGCATACATGTATAAGTCGTTGCAAAAAAATATATTGTTGATTCTTTTATCACAAATACGTCCGTACGAGACTAATGAAATGGTCGAATATTCACAAACAAAGCCAGTTGTTTATTTGATTAATGCCCATTGGCACAAACACATCGGAATCACTTCATATGCTATTGTAGAAAAGAAAAGCCATTGGACTTGTAGTTATGCGACTTCCCTTAATCTCACTATATTTTAGTCCATATAAATGAGTATTATAAAAATTAGGACACTAACATTAATCATGGTGGATGTATTCAACTTACAGCTTATGAATTCGATCCAAAACGAAATTAGCAAATTACTTTAATATGAGTATGTTTTATTGCAGTGAATATATACAAGATAAATGGCACTATTCTATTTGGTATTACCTTTACACACACATTTGAGAGGATGAGTATGAAAGAGGAAAGTTAATACACAATAAACACTGACATGTATCATTAATCAATTGTTTATTGAACTTAATAACGATACATGCATTCCTAGTAATTACCGTCAAGTTTACTATCATTTGTTGGAGTAACAACAATATGTCCATGTTTTGGATAAGAACACACATCACACACATCACAAAACAAACAACAAATACTTGAGATTTCCTTATTGTGAACATGTACGTGATTGATTTTTCGACCGGAATATATTTAGAAGAAATACAAGGCTGTAAATCTTTTATTATGAGGCTTTTCAGATTTTTAACTTTTATAATAGTTTCTTTCTCATCAAATTTTAAACGGTATAATTGTTATTCAATATTGTTCTAAACAATTTGAATGATATAATGAGCCGTTTCAATTCCGATATATTAAATTACAAACATTGATTTGTAAATAATTTTAAAAATTATATTTTATCTGTGCTATTTCGTTTTGGAATTTATATTAATTGATTTTTATGTTGTGAAAAACGGTTTTAAAATTTGTCTAGTGTCTGTTATTGTCTATGAAATTCTGTACATTTTACAATTTGTATATGTAATTGTGTAAGTGTGATTACAATATAATAAAATATATTAGTATAACTAATAATTTAGTTTCGGAAGTTTTTTCCATAAGAACCATCAAATGAAGGATGAAAATACAAGTGCATTCAAAATTAAATCAATCAAAATCCCTCAAGACAATTTTAATAGAGACAGGTGCATCTTAGAACAGTTTTCCGAAACAGCACATCAGCACCGCTCGGAACAGATACACTCGGAATATACCAGACGTTACCAAAACACATTGAGTGAATGTAAAAACAAGTTATGTTAACTCACGAAAGTAAGACGCATAAGTGCAAAGTATTGAAACCTTTAATTATGGATTTAAATGTGTAACAATAGAGAGGTATGTATTTTATATTTTACGATTCTTACTTAAGAAATGGCGTTTGTTTGTTTTTAAGCAAATTTACAATGGGTAGCAATGCAGAAATCAAGAACAATAATTAAGTATTAGACTGTATTAAATAAATGCTTTTTAAATACAACTTGTTATTGGTGACGATTTCAGATAAACGAGAGTAGTAATATTATTTTAATATAAAATACAATTGGTAAGATATTCCGGTGTTAAGATTTTGCAGCTGCTGGTGCAGGGGAGGTTCACTGTGTGTACATTTGGTACCAACAATCATGATTTCAAATGTAAAAGGACAACGTAACAAATACGTACCATACATTTCTAATACTGCATTGAATTCTACGTTGTATTGACAAACACATATTTTTGTGGGGTATTCTCAATATTGTATTAGTTCTTCAATCTATAAAAATGTGTTGAGCAGTTTTTTTGAAAGTATGATTGTGTATGCACTGGTTCAATAAGTTCCCCTTGATGTCACAACTCTTATCACAATATCACACAAATATCACAAAATGACTAATGAATACAATACTTGGTTCGTAGTACAAATTATAAAGTAATTAATCTTAATTTATTCTGGGGACTTTCGTGCGAGTGACATTATGAACGTGATTAAATGACAAACGTGTTTGTTGTAACACGTTTGCTGTGTCTGCACACTAATCATTACCGATATCAGCTCCGGTATAATTGGGAAAATGTCACCCTAATAGACAATTCTTATGTGCTGTCAAGAGTTTGTGTAGACAAACACAGTAAAAACACGTATGAGCAGGATATTGCTATACTCCATAGCTTTGGTTTTTCGACCACAAATGAACTTAGACAAATATAATTTCCATTTTCCCACGATCTCAGTCTGTATTTGTAATGATGTTTAATTAATTGAATAAGATTAATATGTTTATACAACGCAAATTATTCGAACAAATCTACAAAAATTCACATGAACTTTTTATTGACATCAAGGGATCAAGACACAAGTCATGCCGTCAATTTGGCTGTAATAAAATCCGATTAATGTATTTTCAACAAGTACTAATATTAAGCTATTTGTTATGGTGCTACAGAGCAAATACGATGCTTGCAAAAACAACTGTTAGTAGAATATCAATAAGGTTTACGGAAATAGGAAACAAATATTTATCATGCCGTATAAATCAACTACTGATAGCACACTGAGAAATGTTTAATATAATTACATCCAGAGAATCATACCTACAAATAAATATCTTTTTAAGTGCAACCTATCCAACACAAATCTATGTGATATGTGAAGTGAGCATATTGAAACAATAGAACACCTTTTCTGTTAGTGTTAACATATTCAAACTCTATGAAATCAATTGACAACATTTCTAAAAAAAACAACAATTAAATGTTAAACAATTTAATTAAACAATTAAACAACTCTAAGACATCAGTTTAGGGGTAAATACCTTCAAAATACCAGAGGTTAATAACGCTGCGAATAACATTATGATATTTATGAAATATTTCATATTCGGCATGGAATACAGAAAACAATCACCTACAATGGCCTGTTTTATCAATTATTTGAAACTAAAGATTCAAATTAAAAAAAGGCCTCAACAATGATACACTTCACATATTTGAACATAAATGGAAACACATTAAACTTTCATAACAAGTCCAGTTTTGCTTTTCTATCCACTTTTTGCAACTCATCTTTATTCATAATTATTCTGTTTTTTAAAACACCTATCACAAACAACCAAAGAAAAAAAAAACTTTTTTTCTATTCTTAAGGAAACCACAAGTTCAAAAAAATATATATTAGCATTCTTTTATTACATGTTTGAACATTATTGCTGCTACATGGCATCACTTTGTTTTGTGATCATATACATGTATACAGTGTATGTCTTATATTGCATTTAAAACAAAATGAGGAAAAAAAGCGTTTACGTTGTGTGTAAATGATATTATAAAAGGTTTGGTCATTTAAATTATTTTTTTTAATTACTTTATACCAAATCATAAAGCAGTAATGCTTTTTGTTTAAGTGCGCGTTCAGCAAGTGAAATGTTCTGCTTCATTTCCGAGAATTTCTCCTGAACAACTTTCGAGACATGAGGCTCCGCCTGTATATATAAATAATGACCCAAACTAAATTCATTTCTTAGCCGAAACAATCACATTTAAGTTATTAATAAACGATATAACATTGTTTGTATACCGGTAATTTGCATTTATTATGTACAAGCACAGCAAAAGGATAAGAAAGGATCTGCATTTAAGTCATAATTGAAAACGTTTCCGTGTCCTATGGCTTCTCCAAAAACACAAACAGCTTTATAAAAGTAGCTTACGCATATTTCAGGGAACGTAAGTCTTCGGAAAACACATATTCTACTAGTGTAAAAACGTATCAGGAGTCCTTGGACATAATGACAATGTTTTAGTGGTAACAGATTCGATCATAAAAAAGCATGTTGAGGGCGACTTGAACAAACAGGACGAAAAAACTATAGTGAATTTACTCAGATTCCTTTCCACAAAGAAGTAAGTTACAATTCTATGAATGAATGATAATAGAAAACTACGTGAACCACGACATAAAATACTAAGTGAACCACAACATAATAAACTACATGACCCATGAAATAATAAAACACGACATAATACACCACGTGAACAACAACATAATAAACTACGTGAACCAGGAAATAATGAATCACGGTATAATTAACTACACAAACTAGGACATAACAAACCACGTGCAACAAAACATAAAAACTACGTAAACCACTACATAATAAACAACGTGAACCATGAATAAATACACCACGTGAAACAGCAACATACTAAACTATGTGAATCACAACATGATAAGCTACGTGAACCACACATTTATAGGACTACGTAAACAGCAACATAATAAACTATGTAAACCGCAAAATAATAAACTGTGTAAACCGCAACATTATAAACTACGTTGACCAAAACATAATAAAGTTCGTGAAGAACCGAATAATAAACTATGAGGACCACAAAATAATCAACTACTTTAACCCCAACATAACTAACTTAGTAAACCACATTATAATACTCAACGTGAAACACAACATTATAAACTGAGTGAACCAAAACATAACATTATACGTGAATCAGATCATAATAAACCATGTGACTACAAGAACGTGTGCGACAATGCCACTGAACGTTTTACAAAAACGGATACAAATACAAACGGAAACAGATACACTTATAGAGAACGTGTATTGTTTTTCCAAGAATTTACAATGTTTGCGTTGTAATTCTTAACATAATTACATATATGTTACTATAGTTATACTTTTTTCTGTATTCAATAATGTTTGCAATCATTATGCCATCTACCGATTTCACTTTTTTATTTCTCTTAAATTATAACAAGAAAGTTTACGCTATGTAGTCTCGAAAAGTTTCAATTTTGTTCAAACCGTTCTGAGTTACTGCATCTGTAAATTGTCAAATATCCACTTGAAAAAAAAAACTTTTGTTTTATCCCAAACCGCAAGTTATTTTTAACATTTCCTATGTCACTCCCTCTAGAGGCCCTCTACAATGTAAGTTCACACCGTCTGCATCACAATCACATCATGTTTTCATTTCGTATGAAAAGTGCTAATCACGTATGATAATGGCAAACCAATCAGACACAATGACAGATTTCTTCTACACAAGGGAGCATGTCGAGACAAAGCTCCCAGAAAAGAAACGAAAGAAAATCTCATGGAGTGATAGTACACTGTGGTTGTTGCTAACAAGCCTTTTTAAACAATGACTGAGTTATTATGTTTTATATGCAAAATATGTGAACACAACCCAGTAATGAGCATATTAAGTGTTAATGTGTAATAAGTTTAAATGTGGAAACAAAACAAAAGAGTATATTATCCGGTAATGAATCATATATAATTATATATTACGTCCCTGTATTGTAGAAAACAATTATTATTGGTGAGTTGACGCCTAAAACCAGAACAAAAACAGTGTCTAACGAAATATCACGCGGTACGTTGGACTTCATTACCTTTATGTATAGGTAGTATATTTTCAAAAAGATCATGGTATATAAATGGGGGTCCGAGAAACATACAACCAAAAACTCTGAGGGGCTTTAAACTGTATGAGATACCTAGGCAGTATCATGGAAATATGAAAATAGTTTTTTTTTAATCTCTATACCACTTCGGACTTAATAGAATACAAAGGTATTTAATTGTCATTTTCGGAGAAAATCAGGCTCACATTTCATATGGTTGTTATACAACTGAACTGGAAGGTCTAAGTTGTGTTCTAAACACTATGATAGTATACAAAAGACACTGAATGTCTTAAAGTGCGCATATGGAAGATATAAGAAATAACGTTTGATATAAATATTAAACATATTTTTATGCAAAAAGAAAACGAAGTAGAGAATAGATTCACAGAGGGTTTTTATTCAACGATGTCAAAATGGGAAATTGGTAATTCATTCAGATTTACATTTCTCCCTAGCGATATGAATCTCAATGGCTGTTTAAAGGCTCTTTGGTATTCATAGAGACATAATCAGATGCTGCAAACGTATTTGTTGTATTTAATGGCATTTAAAGGATTTCCATATATTAGTTATAAATGGTATTCATTCGCTTTTTCCATAATGAATATCCAAGCAATACATGGATGTATCTCTGCAGAGTATTACACAAGTAACTGGCATAAGGGTTGAAGAATCGAAGCAAATATTGTGATTTAAGATCGTACCGGAATTTGTGGTTCGCAACTCTCGATTGCCCAGCGACAGCGCAAGTTATGCTGGATTTGAGAAGAAACTACACAGGTGTCTAGAAATAATACATAAAAGGATTCATGTCGATGCATGTCGATGGTATTTCCCATACAAAAGACGCGTAATAAAATATTTAAAAAAAACTGCGTGATCTCTTTTTTCACGCATATATTATTCAGTTACTATGATATGCTGATAAAATAATTAAGGGAAAACATACATTGCACGAAATTATCTTTTGATACACTACGTCAGTGGGTTACGGAGTAATATATTAGTATTCGTATATATATTTTATGCTACAGTGGATAATTTAAATAATCAAATAAAACAATATAGAAGATGCTATTGTTAATGAACCAAAAGTTTCCATGTGGATGGGGCGGATGCGGGTGGCATGAATATTAACAATCAATTTTAACAAGACTTAACGTTATGCATTTTAAGCATTTTCAATGTAGTTGTACTACTTTGATTGTTGTGTCATAAATCATTGTCCAACTGCGGTATTGATGTTTTATAAAAAATGATAATGTTTTAAAATGAAAAATAGTTATGACGTCATAACATGTATACCTGATTGTAAATACAAAATAAACTGTTCAATTTACATTAATATGTAATAGTTTTTTAAAATAATATTTGATTGAACTAGTATGCTATAAATGAGTTTTAAATGATTGATAGAACAACGCAAATGAATGAATGGGTTTTATAATGCATAATAACAAATGGTGTTTACTTAGTAATAATAAATAATATGTAATTGGAATTTGAAATCGACGGAGCAATGGTGTAGTTAAAACGAGCAATCAGCATTACGACGCAGACGTTTGTTGTTCGAGGCGGGTTGTCGTTAGTGTTATAGGATGTGTTAAATTTTAAAGAATCTTAAATGTTTTGTTATAGGCAAAAATATATATCTTTAAAATGTACATAAAATGTTTATACTATTCTCGTATACTCTGTGTCTGTTGGTTTTCTCTAATATACAGTATGCAAATTGTCCGCCGTAGTATCATGTTGTCGATTCCTTCAATGCCCCTTTATATTTTATTATACTAGCTACGCCGGTGCAATTTTTTACATCATGTATTTCAGTCTTAAAAAACAAAATGATAATCCACCGGATCTGATAAATTACAATCATGTTCATCTTAAATATGCATGCTTCTATACGTATTCTGAAGTGAAAGTAGAAATAACATGACAACCTTAGAGCACGCATTTTAATTACATCGACATACATTTAAACAAGTGTTCGAGTGCTTGAAGTTAATTTGTATGTTTTTATAGTTATCTAGTTGGAAGCGAGTGGATCCCACAGAACGTCTTCATCACGGGTGAGTTGTGTAACATACTAACTTGTTTGATATTTCATACTTGTGATATCAGCAGTTGCTACTGCTATTTTTTACTACTACTGCTACTATAACCAATGTCATTTCAACTAGCTGCAACAACTTCAAATAATAGTAATACTCCACTAGTACACCACTATTGCTACCACTACCACGAAACACCACAACTTTAAAATAGTTATAACTGCACGACATTGTCAAGTGAATACATGATCTAAGTTTAACAATTAGGTAAAAGAAGAGTACATGCTGTGATTAACATACTACGCTCAATTTAACGAAGCAATGTAATTCATTCAAATACATCGCAGTTAATCAGTCGAAGGAGCTATTTTTCATTTTTAATGGACATTTATCAACTTTATACGCCTTGGTATTTGCCTCTCTAAATTATGTCTTTTGTTCGCAATTCTTATTAATCATCGTCACGAGATAAACATCATTACACTCTTTCAGATAGCAGGTGTTTTTCTGAAGTAGTGTACGATTTAAGCCCAACATATGCATTTAAGAATAATAATGATCATTACTTTGTTTCACGATTGTTGTCATTACCTGTCTTAAAGGTGTCTCTAGCAGAACTAATGTTTTGTTTCTTATTGGATGTTTTTGCTGATATTTATCGAAGGAAGAAGTCAAGGGTCATCTAGGGTTAATCTAATGGACGGTTTGTCTACAGATTTTGCAAAAGGACAAGAGGGCAATGACACGATGTCATTTTCTAAAAAAACATGTATTAATGTTCATTGACCTTATGATCTGACGTGAAAAAGGCAACATCTTCCCGGTATCTTTCCTTTCCATCGTGAAATTGTTAAATGTTGCGTATTATTGCCGCTAATTACTTTTATTAATATCACTACTCACGCGATTTTCTCCTTTTCATACTTTCACAAAACTATACAATTGTATACTAACACGAACAAGTCGGATAAATGCACATGTATACTTTACATTTGTTAAATTCTATTCATATTTTTTCAGAAAAACAGCTTATATACAACATTGTCTATAACTATACTTTTTACAAGGGGACTTTAAGGTCCGTCAAACCGGGTGTGTTCTAGTGTTTATCTGCTTCTGCAAATACATGTTAATGTTGAACAAAAGTCACGAAAAACAATATCCATTATAGTATATAATGACCGGCATATATTTCCATTTTGTTATAGATAATCTCAAAATGATTCGAGGAACTAATTTACAGATTTTCGTTTAATTTAAAATGTATTTAGTTTTTTTTTACTAAAAAAAATCTATACGGTATGGCATTTTCTAAAATATTAATAATAGCAATAACAAGTTGAATAACAAGTTTGCCTCCATTCAGACTCGAACCCGGAACCTGCATAAGAAAAATATACGATAACGATTAGCCATTCAGGCCTTTGATATAATCATCGTATTTTAAACGCTATTTTAGTATGCTAGTCATACATGTATGTTCAAAATTATCGATTCAAAATCTTACAAACGGTTAATAATTTTACCGATTTCGATCGCTGTCTATAATTTAACGAACCGATGTTGTTTTTGTTTTAATTTTCTATGTAAGGATTGCTATTTTGCTTAATTTAATATATTGTAATGTCCAAAACTGTTCATACGTCCCTTTTATTGGAATGTGGATTATGTCGTCAAAATAAAACAATAAAAAGCATACTTTTTGTGAAATAGCAACGTAAAAAAATAACCATTTATCTCAATAAGTGTTCAGCAAACACGGTAAACGTTCATATCATTACAGGACTTAATGCAATAAGTCGTACAACATTTATGTACACACCTTTTCAATAGCATACTATGTTCTACCTATAATTAACACACGCTTGAGAAAATTACACTTGTTTCACAATTTTTATATAAGTTGCGAATCTAAAAGCACAGTGAAATTAACTCAGTAAATAGCAACATTTGGGGAAAACGTTTCTCGCGTACAATTAATGTAAACACAATTTATGTAAACAAAATAATGTGTCAGATTGAAAAGAATTACAGCAATATATCAAATCCAACCATTCAAATAACATGTGGAGCTAATAGGGATTTACTTGAACAAACACATAAAAGTACTGATTATATTTATATTGCCTATGCATTTGTAGGTATTGTATGAATCGTTGTGTTATCGACGATGTACACATAAACAACATCAGCTTGAGGTTAAACTCGTTTATAAGCTGTGAAATGTATTAAACCAAAGTATTTGATGCGACTAGGCATTATAAAAATAGATGTGTTGAGTTTAAATTTAAGTATTCTGTAACTTATCCAACAGCAAACAGCATTAAAACTCATCAACTTCGAAACTAATGGCGATTATAATTAATAATAAATTATTAACGTTATATAAAATTTTGATTTTATTGTGATTATATTTGAAATAAAATGTGCACGAAATGCCGGATTCTGTTCATGTCATCTCTAGTTGAAGTCTTCTTTGTTCGCCTTAATTCATAGCTATATCCGCCAATGAGTCTATCCTTTTATAATTATTGGAATCCGTCACATTGAGCTCATGCACGTAAATATAGCTTCCACACAATAATAATAAGTGTTTTGCAATGACTTGTCAACCTGCCATCTTAATTGACGACTTCGTTAAAATTCCCGAAGAAAAGCTCCTGCGTTGGACACCCAGTTCATTTATCTCATTGAACTTCCGTCCATAAACCTTGTAATGGAATGAATAAATCTCACGAACATGGGTGCAAAACAATTCTAGCAAGCAACTAATGATGTTGCATCCCCTTTAACAACTTTAACGTATCTCAAAGAAAGATCAATATAAAATTGTTATTTACTTGCAGGCATTCTTGAACAAGTCGAGTGAAGCGGTCTTAAATGTATGTTGTTTCTTACACACAATAGTGGATGTCGGTAGTTTGCTACACGCTGGTAAACATAAAAAAGGCATTTATTTGCGGTGTTATATGCGCGGATTATTTTTTGTGTGACTAAATTTCCGGTTGAAATAAAACGCGTTAACAAACTACAAAATAAACTTATCTTGTTATTGTCTGCCATTTATTACTATTTATGTGTCCTTAGCAAATCATTAATATTAAGCGATTATAAGTTTTTATCTTAATAATGTGTCTCAATAATGATTCTAATATTGGCAGGTGACTCTTTGTTTATGAGATTTATGAACGAGTAGTTCCAACTTAACTTTGCCTTCTTTCAATATATCTGGGCGCTGGTGAACATAGCCGGTGTCGCCATGTTCGCGGAGACTGAGTGAGCAGCACGGCCGCCTACGAGAAGGTGCTGGGTGCGAACCTCATGGTCCAAATGTGTGCTCACCACTGCTGTGAAAGGCTAA
The DNA here is from genome assembly GCA_007657795.1 of Dreissena rostriformis. NCBI lineage: Eukaryota > Metazoa > Mollusca > Bivalvia > Myida > Dreissenidae > Dreissena > Dreissena rostriformis. The sequence continues at coordinate 150,136 of VMBQ01001339.1, forward strand.
GGGCCGTTTGGTCATTATTCCGAACATTGTTTCGTATGGCCAAGCATATAATTGCATTCACAGATTTTGATAAAGCTCATTTGAGTTTGTTTGGTTTGTGGTCACCATACACGACAAGTGGGTTTTTTTCAAGGTACTCCGGGTACAACGGTTTCCCCCTTAAACACAACACTTTAGGAAAATATAAAAAGCTAAACATTGCAGATTAATTCGTACAAACTTTCGTGAGTACAGTAAGGTAATTAAGACGGAGTGCTGGGACACTCGGGATCCTCACATAAAGCCATAGCCGGGGAAATATCTCGTTAACTTCGAAACAAAACAACACAAAAAAAACACACATGTTAACGTGTAACAGATAATGTTCAATGCATTTATTTGGCCTTTACAAGTAATGGAGCCCAGCGGAAACATTATCCTTATTCTAGCTCATCTGTGCAATTAGTTGTGAGTGTTTGCGATCGCCCTTGTCCATCGTTCGTCGTCCATTGTGCGTCGTGCGTAAATTGTTTATTTACAAAAAACAATCCCTCCTAATCCGCTAAACAGATTTTTACAAAACTTCACAGAAGTGATCCTTGGGTGACCCTCTTCCGAACATTCTTCAGATCTTTTCAGATCGTATATGTTGTCACTAAAGCTAAAATATATTTTAAAAATTAATATAGCAAACAATGAAACTCCAGAAACACTGCCAGGAGCGACATTCTTGTTCTTATCCTCTACTTTTATAACAGAACACCAACGATAAACAACAAATGATTAAATCAATGATTAAACGATCAATGCATCGGTTTGAGGGCTAGCGAAACCTTAAATTAACCTCGGAATTAATCACAAACCAAACGCGCGTCAATAACGATCTCAATTAAATGTACATATGAACACAGAACATACAAACATGAATGCCAAAGGCAATAACGTGCAGGATGTCATCATTCACCGGAATTATACTGGAATTATATCAATACTATCGGTACAAATTCGACTAAGCAGAAAGTACATGAACATCTTTTCTTTTTTTTAGTTCTTCAAAACATTTTATGAAATCTAAGATATCAAAGTTTATTGTACAGTCGCTTTTCCTCATGTCGAAAAAAACAATAGCCTTTATGACGTAATAACGAACACTCTTATGATACTTTTATTTAAATGCACGTGAAATTGTTCAGCAAAATGTTAGATAGCGGAATAACACCAGAGTCTGATTTGTTGGTTTCATTGTACTGATTTACATGGCAGAAGTGAATACATGTATGCCATAAAATTATAGACCAATTAAGATTTTATTTAGTTAGGGGATCATTTTACTGCTATTTTGAATTATCGACTGAAAACATTTCTTGAAAAGAAATAAACTATTATTTTGAAACCCAAAAGCATGTTTTTAAAAAATCATTGTTTAGTTGAATATATCTTTTTGTGATTTTAAATATGCTGTTCGAATATTTAAAACATAATACAAAAGGTAACTATTTCCGTAAAGACTCCGATTCAGTCTGACGTAGTGGTCTTTGGTTAAAGCTTTTTAAATATGATATTTCCGGAAGCTATTAAATGCGATGTAATATGTCCTTTATTGCAGCCGTGGCGTACGCTAAGGTTAGAAAATATCACCTATGTTGTTTTCTTTGTTTTGAATAACTTTGAACATTATATAGTTTCAAATAATGGTGTAAGCCTCAATTTATATGACCGAGACCTTGATATTTTCCTGAAACCCGTTACACTGTAGTATACTGATGCCATAAGTGAAAACGTCTTTGTATCATTAATGGATATATTCATGGATTATAGAAACATTTGGATACTCGGTATAAATGTTGAGAAAACACAAATGTTAGTGTTTGGTTACAGTCCCCGAGGACACAGAAATATCCCCGTCGAGAATAAAACATTCGAATGAGTAGATACAGTCAATTATATACTATATTGTTATTACGAAACAAATGGCGTCTGTTGAACGCAAAGAAACTGATGTAACAGTTTAATTTGAAATTAAAAAGCCCCTTTCGAGTACCAGCTCAATCTGTTTGACAACACTGTAGTAACAAATTTGCTCAATGCTTTTGAAATATCGGGTTATGATGAACTAGAAATGATCGAAAGAGTTCAAACGCATCTTAAAGCACATTTTTAACGCGAAGAAAAACACTCCTCGCGTTACGTCGTATGGCGTGTTTAGTCGCTTTACGATTAAAATAATAAAGCGTTTTGATGGTTTTTGGAACAAACTAAGTCATGATCAGAATAATTTTGTCATCCGCAACATATAGAATGTTAATTAAATATTCTGAAATAAATGGTTATTCTTATATATAGATAATTAAAGTCAAAAAGATTTTTGAAGACTGTAAGTTTAGTTATATCCGGCAAATCAGCACTACACAATGTTTAAAGACATTTTTTTTGAAAACTGCACAATTCATACTGGAACACTAACACGTATGGCTCACCGAAATGATTGAATTACAAATCTGAACATAAATTTGAAGAACTGTACACAGTACGACTTTATATTTTTTTATAGAACCCCTAAAACATTTCATTACTTACTCAAATGTTCTTAATTTTCTAGGGAAAGATAGACATGTTCATTAATATAACCTCAATGCATGTATTGTAACTCGTAAATATTGTAAATGGAAAGGTTGTACACACATTGATACATATAAGTCAATGGGTTAAAATTGTTTGTAAAACCTTTCAGATTCCAGCGGACTACAATAGCACATGTCATAGTATCTAATAATATATAACATCTTTTTACTATATATGTTTTACCCACAATGTTTTAACAATCGCATTCGTCAAATTAAGTCATGTGACACACGGGATACTATTATTAATTTGATGAATACATCAGTATATCACGTGGTTATTTGCGATCATCACCGAATACTTGATTTACATGTACATATTTATCGAAAATTGGATGCAACTTCAGGTTGAGAAAAATATGTGGACAACAAAATAATATGTGTAGAAATTCTAAACATTTTATCACATGTCAATGTAATTAAATTTAAAATGATAAAAATCAGGGATGTACAAATTCACAGGACGAACAAAATGCTAAAAATATAGGAAAATAACTTCTTAAAGATATGTTTGCTACCTATGCAAATGAGAAATATGTTACAAATATATTCTTGTGTACTCTTCCATGTCTTTTTTATGAAAGAAACGAGACCTATCTTTCACAAGTAATGATATCGACTAAGTGCTTAATTTGTATCTAGACAAAACTACTCCATTAGCGTAACTAACATTATTGTTTATAAAAAATCATTTGCAATCACGAAACATCGATAAAAAACAATATAACTATATATCATCACTACAGAATTTATATAATGAAACGGCTCTTGAGCCCTTAAAACAAAGGAGAACTAAACATAAACTGACCCTCTTCTACAGGATGTATACTTCTCCATCACCCCCATATTTGTCTGCACTTATCCCCTCTAGCGTGGGTGAAACAACGGCATATCCACTTCGTTATTCCGATAATATACGCAGCATTCAATATAAATCACAGCTTTTTTCCCCGATCGTTCTTACCATCAGCGATAAACCTATGGAACGCCCTACCTGAATCTGTTAGATCTGCTCCTCCTCTCTCTACCTTCAAAGCAAATCTAAACAAAGACAAACAAAAAAATCCGCATGCATAACTACGATGGCGAGCAGACGCTGAACGTTCTTCACGCAAGATTGCGAATGCATTGCAGCAACTTAAATGAACATTTGGACGCGAAAAACATATCGGAAAGTCCATATTGTCAATGTGGAGAGATTAAAGACACATATCACTTTTTCTACATTTGCCAAATTTATCATGAGAAAAGAGCAATCCTATTTGACAATCTGTCTAGTTTTCAACCCATAACTTTACAACTACTTCTCTTTGGTGTCAAAGATGGATCAAACGAAGAAAATTCACTTATATTCAAACATGTTCAGTCTTTCATCCGAGAAAGTCATAGATTTTAACATTACTTCATCTCATGAAAAGACCTTATCATGTTAACGATGCTCCGCCCCGCAACTGTTTCCTTTCTTATCGCTACTTTCTTAAGTTGCGATAACTTTGTCACTTTTTTCTCTTTCTTTTTTTTTAAAAAGATTATTACAAATTAATAATGCTGATGTATGTAAACGTTATATCTTTCTTGCACTACCTACATCATCTTGATACGTTTTTGTATTATTTCCTTTATCTTTTTTCATTCCGATACTGTATAATTATATGTACCTATATTATTCGCTTTTCATTTTTTCGACATTATGTACATTGTAATTACGTGCTCAATTGTTTGCTTCGAGCTTTTTTCTAAACTCAGTTAATTTACACTTTGCAGTCCTTATGTTAATCATATTTCGTCATAAGTAGCTAGTATTTTTGTAGTGTATTATATTGCTAACATGCTGTTTATTAATAGCTAAATAAATATTGTTTAAACAAAACAATATAACTTATATAATTCTTTTTGTTTTCGACTTCTCGCAAATCAATGGAATTATCCTACGCGTTATCAATCGATCTAAGCATTTGTCGTCATTTGCTTTACATTGTGTGGACTCTGAAATACAATCATTCCACAATCCAGACAACATTCAATATGCATAGTCAATATCGAACGACAAATATTTAAACAGGCCGTGGTTACATTTGGGTCATATGTAGATGTCTCTGATGGTTCATAATGAGATGCTGACATTTTACTAGAGAGATTCTTCCGCTTGAGAGATAATAACATCGTCGTAGTACATCAATATCAAAAACAAATGGAGGCCCTCGTGTTTCATAGAGAAGTATCGTCGAACAAAGACTGACGTTGTAACAAAGACATGTTTTTCGAATTCTAAACTTGTACCAATTCAAAAGAGATATTTAACGAATAATTTATCTAATTATTTTACGTTTAAGCTAATAATGAAAAACAACATGCGATGTTGTTCGTTTTTTTTATTATTATTTATTTTATTATAAAAGCTAACCAACAACAAAGCTAACAGCTGGGAATCAAATGAAATAATATATGCTCCAAAGAATTCACTTTTATTTATTATATATAAAATATGCATGATACAATAGCTTATGAATGAAAAATGTAGAAGGATGCGATTATGTTTTAGGTTTTCTCTCCATTACACTAGAAGTCGGTCCGTTTTTTTATACATCAATATAAAAGCATTTTCATTAATATAATGCAATTTTAACCAGACATCTAGAAAGCATGTGTTTTTTGGGGATACTTTTGAATACCAGTTTTGTTATGCGCTGTCAACATCTATCAGGGACTAGTTTACACAAGGGTTAATACTAATAATGTATTCAGATCTACATACTTTACTTTAGAATGTCATCGATCCTCTCTTATTCTAGAGGGAGCGCGGTCAGTTTTCGTTATATATGTATTGTGAAACTTAACGAACGCTACCTATTCAGATCAGTAAAGGTCCAGTTAGGATCTCAGATTTGCGGTCCAGTGCATTTGGTCATTTAGCTTTAAACTACATGTAAGCAAAAGTTGCTTAAAAATGAATTCAACATCATTTAATTAGAATTTTGTAAGCCCGAGGCTTACGAAATGTCTCTTTTCTGTCAGTTGGAATTGCTGCTCATATGGTGTTTACTATTAAACTTGTAACTACAATGTATTGAAATGTCAAAAACATAATAGACCATAAGTATATATTAGTATAACGTACTAATTTTTTTATACTTTTCCATGTATGACATTTATATACATTGTAGTTACAAGTTTAGTAGTTTACACCATATAGAATACAGTTATGTTGTTCGTAAAAATATAAACATAACGCATGCGTCATTGCTTGGTATTTGACTCATAAGAAAAAATGCGTTGAATACATCTTTCTGTCTACAGCTTACTAGCAGGAAACGATCAGCAAGCGATTTTCATGAAAAAATAATCTAACTGTACTATTTACACAAAACCAAGAAATAAGAAAGAACACTTTTGTTACTAAATTTGTTAGATTATTGAAAAACAGTATAAACTAATGTGGTACCTTTTTTAAAGCGATGGTCTTGTGACGATTTTTATTTAAGCTACACACAAAGACAATGTAGATTACACAGAAGACAGAAGTTCTGTGCTTTATAGGTTGCACTTATGGGTGTAATGTCTAATCCGAATAGATGTTCGGCTGCATGGTATTTATCACAATAACATGCACATACACGAATCTTCAATTAGAAAAGGTTAACCAACATCTATAGCGCGAAACTTTATGTTGAATAATACAATGCTGGCGCATTGATCATGTTTTAACACTTTTATCTAGATTGTCTGTTACCATGGACATGCGGAGTGTAAAATCTACAAAAGCTCAATTTTGAAAAGACGTGTTTAGCTTCAAAGTCTGCTTTTGTAAATATTGTTTCCATCTACGACAAATTCAAATCGTCATTAAAACCACTTCAGACATCGCATGATATAAAGGATATGGGCTAGACGACTATATTGTGCATGTGGCGATCGTAAATACTGCCTGGCGATGTTCAATAAGATAGAATGAAATCATTAAGTTCATATTGGATCACTTAATTATGTCACTTCAATTATATGAAAGACATTTCATTCAAATTCAATAACATTAGTATGTCATGTTGAAATGTTTAAACGAATTTTATTAATATGGGGTCATATAATTATGTTATATTCATTTTTTTTCGTATTGAACACTATCTAGCTTTTAAATGTGCAACCTCTGTGTCCAGCGCACGCGCTGCGTTGAGAGCCTCAAGATAACAATAACAAAAACAACAACTTAACAATCGTTAAATTTTGCCCTTTAAATAATCAATATATGAAGCGATATGTTCTTGAGTATAGCATGTTGCGTTTGAAGAAAAAAGCAACACAGATGTGATTGTAAATATATTTGTTTTAAATCGTCAAAAATATAATTCTGGTTCATTTACATTTCCTGTCGTATGTGATAAATGTATCACTTTATGTGTTGCAATAGAGCATAAGCTATGTCGTTCAGAAGTATTTCTCTAAATGGGAATAATCTGTATCAAACCGTTTATTGCTGTCTAGACAAAGAAATATTAAAACCATTACCAAAAGCGTTAACAAAATGTAATACTGTAAAAGTCGAATTATCAAAGAAATAGTAAAGCCATTTTTTAAAGTGTATTTTATTTTAAGTTCATGTTCGTCAAGAAAACCAGAAATATTAATTATAACTAGTAAGAGGTAAACGTGATATTATTGCTAATGTTGTTGAGAACTAGTGAATTTCAACAGCAATAAGATTTGGGGTACCACTTTCATGAGCGTTATTTTTTGTTTCTTCTTATACTTAAGTATTTAAATATAACACACACAAAACTTCGATACTAGAAACAACGTATTTAAGAAAACTGAATACATTCTCTTGTGCACTTTATTTTTGTCAGAAAAACAATGTTTACTGGGCGTGACAACTGCATGCAACATTCATTGAAGTATTTTAACGATGTGATCATGTGCTGAGTTCCTTCTTATTCTTACTTGCTTTTGCTGATGTCCACGCAGCGTTGAGATGTCCGAATTCAGGAATGATTTCCAGTTAATGATGAAATGGTGTAAGTACACATGATCAAAGGAGTCAGAACGTGATGTACACATAAAAGAACAAAACAGCACGGACTTCACCTATCACAAATAGTCCTGTTGCGTTCAAGGTTTTGTGGGAAATACAACTGAGATAAGATAAGATGAGATGCTGTTCTGTGGAAGTAGTAACCATAAAAAACTTAACAAATTTGTGTGGCCATTGTCCATGATAATTTTCTTAAAAAGTAAATATATTATTGTTGTGTAATATTAAATAATTTGAAATTCGTATTGTGCGAAGTTGCATATGTGCAATTAACTTTTTTCATCAGCGTTACACATGTTTCCTAAACGTTTGCATTTGCAGCCTTGACATTTTAACATAATTATATAATTGGAAATGTTAATATCAATCTTCACAGGCATACATTTTACAGTCAGACGCAATAATAACAGTGAAGGTTGTCATAATATGTATAACACTATAAAATAAGTATCCCGCGCACCGTTGTTGCTAAAAAATGACGTTTACATTAAGCTTAAGATCTTTCAACAGAGAATAATCATTGCAAGCTGCTTAAAGTCTCTAGTTATAGGATTGCCACTTTTTGGTGTCGGCGTATTTCAGCCCGACAAATATTGCAGAACAGAACAGAACAGAATATTTTATTTTAGCTTAAGCATACAGCTCATCGCCATAAACATACATATGCAATAACAGCATGCGTTACAAATATATACAAAACATACATCATTTTGAGGAAAGATCCATTTAAAAATGAATGACATACAACATGTTTTAGTGAGAATGTCACATGGATAGGGTTAATACAAAGTAATCATATAATGTTAACACGAAGTTTACTAATTGTAACAAATATTTCATTATTCTAAGCTCATTGTCTTAATGGAAGATATATAATTTATACTACACATATAGCACATCTTCTCGCATTTTAAAGCATTTTAAACAAAAAATGGCAAGTTTTCTTAACACTATTTTGTTTGAACAATTAAGTAGTTTGATAAACTTGAACATACTAGGTCGTGATCTGTAATACTTTGGAATTAATGTATTCCTAATATCGGCATAATAAGGACATTTAATAACAAAGTGATATTCATCCTCGATATCATTGAGGTTGCATAAAACACATTTGCGTTGATCTCTGACAATGTTCTGGTGTCTACCCGTTTCAATTAATAATTTGTGAGACGACAAACGTAATTTAGCAATAATATTCCTATGTTTTTTATTTTCAACAATATCAAGATACGCAGATCTTTCGAATATTGGTTTCAATTCTTTATATAAAATCATTGAACTAGATGATGTGACACTTGTATTCCAGTTAGTGATATACTGGTCTCGTAATCTGGTTTTAAGTAGCGGTATTAATTGATTAGAGTTCACAGATTCGGGGAATAGCCATACATCGTTAAAACCGGTTTGGTTAAGAATGTCCCGTACTTTCGATGACCAATTGTTTGTGTTATTTTTGCGTTCAATTTCTAATCTCTGTGATAATAAAATGTGTTTAAGAATACAATTACCCTCTTTTACAGTATATAATTTCAAAAAGTATTTCACGATCCTGACATATCTGTCTAAATACAAGGGGAATCGACCAACTTCGGCATATAGCGATAATGAGTTTGTTGACATCTTAACATTCAATATTCTTTTACAAAATTTACGATGGACGCGCTCAATGTTTTCCGCTTTCATAAATCCCCATACCTCACAGTTATAGTTTAAAATTGATGATACATATGCGTTAAATAAATTTAACATGATATGTATAGGTACGTTCATGTCTTTTGTGAGAGTGAACAAAGAATGCATCGCTTTTAAAGCTTTGCCATACAATGTATTTGTTGCGGACGCAAAAGATCCACCGCTTGACATGACAATTCCAAGGTAATTAAAATTGTTAACAATTTCTATTTCTTGACCTTTATATGTCCATTTTAATGTTTTACTAATTGTGCCACCTTTTCGGAATACCATGACCTTTGTTTTTTCAATGTTTACCGTTAAATTCCACTTATCGCAGTAGGTTTCTAAATTGTTTAATGATTCTTGAAGACCCTCCGGTGTTTCAGAAAATAAAGCCGCGTCGTCAGCGAATAATAATAGATATATCGATATTTGATCTAGTGTAATTCCGGCGTTTATTCCATTTTGCAAACCAAATTCGATGTCGTTAATAAAGAGAGAAAACAATATGGGCGAGGTTATCTCCCCCTGAAATAAGCCGACGTTACTATTAAATACGTCTGATAATTTACCCATGTGTTTAACCTGTAATTTTACTTCATCGTACATGAATCGAATAAGTGTTAATAGTTAACCGTCGATGCCCACATTAATCATCTTACTCCATAATTGGCCGCAATTGATGACGTCATAGGCCTTCCGGTAGTCAATATAACAACAGTATAGTTTATCTCTATTCTGAATCTGTTTTTCTATAAGTGCATTAAGAATAAATATTGCATCGACCGTGCTTCAGTTGGTTTAAAGCCGAATTGTGCATCCGTTAGAATGTCATTCGTTTCTGCCCTGATTGCAAATCAACAGTTGTTGCCTTTAGGCTATTTTTCATATTTCTCAAATATTGCGATGCATATCTTAAAATATTTCTTCACAAATATTTTCCCAGTTAATATACAATCTCAGACAACTTATCAATTCATGTAGCAGCAATTGTGTATATGTTCAAAAACTGATTCAACTCATATGTAAAAAAACACAATTTAAGGTACTTGTTCACAAATTGTCGAAATAAAAAAATCCAACTTTTTATCACATATTCAAAAAATATACGAATACGATAAATAGGGGAGTGAAATATCACTTATGACGAAGATTCAAACTGAAAATATAGCTTTGTTCATGGAATTAAAATTGATGAAAGTATAATGCGTTTCAAACGCGAAACTATTGAAAAAAAATAATTCTATTGTTTTCGTGAAATTGTGTTACAAAACGTGAATCATTTACACCAAGTATTAACTGTAATTATCATGATGGCAGAGTGGTGCAGGCACTAGCCTTTTAATCGAAATGACACTATTTCAAGCCTCGCTGAAGTGAAACTTTTCAATTCTTTTGTCTTTCTTAAATTGTTTCCTTGTCATTATAATGTGGTTCGACATTTCCGTTGTTAAAATCTAGCTATTTAAGGAATTAACTGGCTCACTTAAAAAAATGCCCCAATCTGTGAATAAGTCCCTTAAATTCCAGGTACATTTTCGTTCAAACGCTATATTATTACTATATTTGATGTCTACATAAATGGTCATGCAATATTTATCAAAGATAATGTATATGCAAAGTTACAAGAGACATTAAACTGAACGCAAAACACCAGACTCAAAATATATGATGCAACTTTTAAAATAATTCGTCCTGCCATCAACAACATCAAGTTCAATTACACGAATTTTGCAAAATCGTATTGTAACAGTCGCTTTAAAACTCATCGTAATTATACATGTCACTGACTGACCTTTCTGTTTTCCACTTGTTCAAAGAAGGAAACTGTATGAATTCACTCAGACACAAAATGGCACGTCTCAACAAGGGCCTAATGAGCGCTCGGATACTCCTTGGTAATCTTACTGAACTAAATTGAAATATTTAAAATGTAGGAGGAATATATCTCCAGAAACAGTTTTAGGAAAAAAAACTTGTTAACACCAACTAGTCTATTATTTTAGGCAAATGACCAAGCATACAATACAGGAAAAAAATGCAATACTAGTAGTACATTAGATATAGAAACGATTTAAGCTGAGATTTCCGCAATTGAACGGTCAATACAAATAATTGTGGATTTAAACCAGAATAGTGGCATGCCAAACATCTAGCCAAGAAATAGTTACAAAACACACAAAAGTGGAAAAACTATAACTACATAGCATCGCAATTCAAAAAACAATTCAATAAAGGAACACATAAATTCGATTAAATCACAATGTATAATTACTTAGTTTTTTAATGTTCACCAGAGAAACAAAACTACACCTTTGTGAGACACGATAAAAAACACCTTTGTGAGACACGATAAAATAAGTTGATACTAGTATCAGACTCACTCCCTTTTGTTGAGTCTTTATAAAATATTATCGATACACAAATTATTGAAATTACATTAAGCCTTACGTTTTGGTCACTCAAGGATTATTGAATAAAGTTTACCTACGTAAAATTATATCCGTATGTATACCGTTAAAACAAGGTTGTATTGCTAAACCTTTGGATATTTAACGAACAATGCGTATAATGCATATCGAATAAATAGTGTTTGAATAATTAATTGATTAACAATTATATTACGACTTTTGGCAGTTTTGAAATATGTGTCGCTCTTAGTTTTGAATATCACACACATAAAGCAGTTTCAATTATTTTGGTTGTTAATATCGCCGAAAAAGCGTGATTTTAACGCAAAGAAACTAACCAACGTCAAAATGTCCAAACGTTGTAAAGCTTTCTTGACATATAGATGTTCATTCATTTACCACTTAATATTAAACAACAAAAAATAACTAGTCGGAATATCAAAAATCAGTATTTTTAATTGTTTCTCTGTATCTGAGTATGATGTGATTACTTTCCTGCCCCTGTAATATTGCAAATGGGACCCCTTGTACTTGAGCTTGCATATATGTTTGCTGCATATTATCCAACCTTTCGACCAAAGTTACTAATTCGTTCACTGTTTAGGATTCTTGGAGTTGACATTCCATCTGCACATTAAAATAGGTAAACATTTTGTATTTGAAAGATATAAGACCTGAAAAAATATATCTTTATTTAAATAATATTTTGGTTAGTATTTACAAATATCTGACACGAGAAAAGACATTTTATTTACAAAAGCATTTAAGTTACTATTTACAAATGTTTAAGTGTTTTACAGTGTGTTTTTTATTACATGGCAACATGCATTTCCGTTTGTAATGAACTTTTGAAATAAATACAGGGTTCACAATAGTTCAACAATTCATATACCTGTATAACCTATGTCTTTAAAAGTATCAGTATATTAAAAAAATTTGATTACAGTTCATAAGCCTCTGATGTGCACGGGTAATGCATCTTTAGAAATTGTGTCGTTACTTCTAAAATCACAATTTCAGACATCATTAAATGCTATCTTCATACCTCTGAAATGATGATGTACGCTGCAAATAAAGACATTGTTGATCATATCTCTTGATTTAACGTTTTTATAAGATCAATACATCTATTTTCGTGCGTTTCCAAAAAAAGGAAACAAGAACAATGTCAACAACAACATGATATTTTCGTAAAACATATAAATAAGTACAGATAAAAGGAACTTTTTGTTTTATCTCTACCATTCATCAAATAACATTAATTTTAGGATTTAGCCACTCTTGGTATTTATATGAAACCGAACCGTTTGTCAGTTATTTTAGTATCGAGGCACTTTAAATAAGCGTAAAATGTATTTGAATTATTTTAGTATATATGCTTTGAAACAATGGATGTATGTGAATCAATTTCAGTGATAAGGTATAAAGTTTATTTCTGTTACAAGTATATTGGAATTTATATATGATAGGAATAATGAGATTCGAAATATAGTATCAGAAGAGAAATTCTAATTGGAAACCACTAGTCTTTTATTTAAGGCATGTTACCAATTGTATATACAGTATACTCAACACGACATAAACAATCAACATGATTAAAGCTGGGGTCACCGCCTTGTCAATGTAAAACATAACAGTATACTAAGGTTTCCGTTTACATATATGCAAATGTTGTACTTGTATAGTTTATTCACCTTATATCTCGAAGATGAACCTGTACTTACTTTAGCAAACATGAAGATTAATACATCAAGCTATAACAATAACGTTGTCAGAATGACAATCCTATCTGGTGAAACATCAAATTAAATAAGTAATCCCTATTGATATCTGACTTTTCAATCGCCAACGTGTCATCCACAGGAAGACGTGTATTTTGAGGTGTCAGAAAAAAAGCGAAAAGGCTACGAAAGCTGCTTCATGCGACTTTTCCTATAAGAAAACAAGACAAATTCTTGAATGAAATCGTGTAAAATTACAAAGTGCAAAATATTATACCTTATACCTTAAGATTGCATTTAATGTAGCTATGTAATTAAATAATTTAGATGTAAGGTAGTTGTTTAAATAGATGGATTAAGGTGTATCCTGAATATTTAATTAGTATTATTAAATGCCTTTAATATCATTACACCATGCCTCTATATTAATGAGATTGAATTCTAGGAATGAGAACATAAAAAATGTACAATATGAAAAACACCTTATCAGATTATTATGTATACAGTGTATGTACTATTAAGTAACACGAAGTACTTAACAAAAGAAACGCATATTACGTATATGTAACAGTTACACAGTACAGAGTGTTAAATAGTAACCAATATATAAGGGCAATTTTGGATTTATATTTGCATATTGCCCAGTGTATAAACATTGTAATGAAAACCAACATTAAATGCTATAATTATAACAAAACACTCACTCACAATACATTGACAAATACCAGCAAGGATGCTTTCTTTCCCCTCTCTGACTAACTTCCTGTTACACAAACATATGCCATTTTAGAAGAACAAGTAAATGAAAAAGTTTAATTGCACTACACACACCATAAATCAAATATAAATAATGTCAACTGTGCGTTCAATAATACATCAACTCCAACCTCATTAGTTGGGCCCGTATAAGTAAAGACAAGTGGTAAGTTATAAACTTACCTCAGAGGAAACTTACATTATAAAAACCTCCTTGACAACTGTATAAGGCGACAACACATACCCCAATGGCAGATTCAACGTGTTTAAATCCAAAGCAAAGAATACAAGACGACTTCAGGAGATTAGTTACTCAATCAGATTCATATTGCGTACCATTGGTTTATGTTACAAAAATGGAACTTTATTTAAACCACAACAGTGCTCCATTAACGGCCCCGTTGAAATATACGAGTTATTGATAAATGGTAATCCCTGCAAGGTAGTGCTTGTCAGCAAAAAAGGACATACTAACGGACACGAATAGTAGTCCAAGTAATTAAAATGCACCCATTTTTGTTACAAATATAACATCTTATTAATTGGATTGACATAATTCAGTTTATTTCAATTACAATCACGTCATGGATATAAACTTTGTTGTAATACGTTGGGACAACATTCTGAATAGTGTTTATATAAAATTGTAAAATATCATTTATGACGGGGTGTATACAAAGACGTGCATTGTTGACCAAAGTTTGTTGATAAGCTGTGCATTCATTTGGCTGACATGCTATTTTTCTTACTGAGCATCTTGCAATCTTTTTTTTTTGGAAATGGCATAAATCCAAACACTTTGTGAATCCGCGGGGACTACAAATAAAGTAATGTAAAAAACAAGGGAAATTTATTTCCGTTACATCATCCTTTACATGAACATCATGTTTCGAAAATAGATAAAGCATGTCGATGCCCCGCAAACTTGACAATGCTAAAATGCACTATTTCTAAAAAGCATTGAGTCCAGAATTGTTTAATAAGTTGTAGACGTTTATGCAAAAACGTATTATGCAGTATAATGCTGTTTAAAGAAAACATAATTATAACGACAACCATGTATCTGGTTTCTTTAAGTTCTATTTTATTTCCGAATGCATTATAATACATAACTGTATCTTAATTTTAAACAGAAAAAGCGATACAGAATGTCGCAATGCATATCACGTACCTTAATTACTCATTGAAGCAATTATTTCATGTTTAGCATTGATAATAATTATCTACTTTTAGTTTGACAACGTGTACTATGTCAAAGTGATTCCGATGAGATCAGCATAAATATAGAAATTTGGAAGTGTCTTTATAAGAAGTTTTGATAGCATGAATATAAAGAATTTACAATGTGATTGAAAATAATATGGAGCTGTAATGTAGGCTAGCTCTTGAATGGTCATTTGAAACAATCACATTAATGTTAATATGTTATATTCATGTATTGTCTAAGAAATCCAATTTGGCTTCGTGACTGTCGAACTCGCATGTCATAAATAAGACACTAAAATGTGTAAAATGAAAAAGTGCATTTTTTTTTCGAAATAAAGTCGTGGCAGTTTCCCACACAAACTACAAACAGAGGAATGTTCGTGCGCGCCGCGACTAGGTAACGCGCGTGCTGCGATTAGTTTAGGTAAGTCACATGATATGAACGGGCGAACTTTAGTAGTTGTTTATACAGAGGGTTTTTGTAAATAACGTTCTTTATTTTACCACTGCAAGATAGCATTATCCGCCCTCTTCACATAATCGTAAATTAACACAAATATTTTTATTATAACCATAACACTGTCAATATGTGTTTACATTGGTTTAGACATTATTCATTTAACCAATCAAAAAGACATGAACGCATCATAAAACAAAGCATGCATAATAAATGTGACACAAATCTTGAAATATTTAAAGCATGCTTAAAAATTCAATCAACTGATAATTTAGACACAGTTGGTAAAAAAGCTCGAAGCTTATTCTATGTCTCGGTAATGTTATTGTAAATGAGCTGTTTGTTCGGTGCAGAACAATATATATTAAAAATACAACATAATGTTCATGGGCATACATGAAGTTCAAAAATTAACTTGCTAAGATATATGTAAGGTTGAGAACGTTACAAAAGATAAACTGTGGCAATATACAAATGTAAGAAAAAGATATTTTAAATGACAATACAGCTTATTGCATACACAAGCACTACTCAAATGAACTATTTGAACATATATTAAGGGAGAAGTGAAGGAAGGAACAAGAGTATCATGAAAGTATTTAGAAATGACAACATAAATATTGCGGGACAGGGCTCTGGTCTTGTTAAGTGTGTTCCTTGTGATGACATAAAATTAATATATTTTAATTTCTCGAATGTATTGCTGTATATAGGAATATGATTAAATATGTTTCATAATATTCGTCTTTAAGACCTAACAAAAGACGTTGCAAGGATATTGGATGGAAAGCAGACAAACTTTCAAAGGATAACCTATTTATCAATATAATAAGGGCAACTGAACATATTAAAAACGCGGGCTTTCAAATATGATTTTAGTGATGCACTGTTCATTCAAGATATGACCATGCATTCGCAATCGTAAGTGATGAATATAAGATAATCGATCAGCATTATAGTAATACTGAAACACTTTATGCTTTAAGTTAACCAAATCTAATCGAAACAAACACTTCTTAAACAAACGGAAGCGGAGCATTCTGGACCATGCCTGCACACAATTGTTAACGAATTCATTTAATTTCATTTAACGAATTTCAGGTGCGTCAACTCAAACAAAATATCTTATCAATTTATTAATGTCAGTTGAATAAAATACAGTTATGTTACAGTAAAAATATGAAACGAATATAATATTTTCTTTTGATAATGACATTGAAGAACTATTTAAAACTATGAAAGAAAAACCAGTATACAAGGGTAGACACATTGCTTGCTTTAATGAACATATTGGTGCTGGAGGACATATGTTCCACTCCGGAATAAATGAGGTGGTTGACGTAAGTGGCATGTGATAATTGAAATAATGTTCGTATATAGTTTGTGCATGCACCTAGAAGGACAATTGTTTAACCATGAAAAGGTTCAATTCTGTTTGTGTGGTGCTAATAAGGCATATTTAAAGGGTTTTTCTATTGTTGATTCGGTTGTGAAATCACCGCCATAAGCTCATAGACGTCAACTGATTAATCGTTGGTTTAAAGTATGCGATTATTTATATAAAGATACAAAGGAAAACAGAATCGGAATACTGTAATCAATCACAGCTTCAATATAACTATTAAATGTTTGCTTGATTGAAAGAAAGCTTGAGGTAATATGTCAAAAAATATATTTTATTTCTCTTACGTCTTTATTGAAAATGTATTTCATTTTTTTGTAGCATTCTTATTATTGTAAGCTGATTTACATGTGTCTGTCATTCTCATTGTGGTCGAAATCATATTTATCACATACATTTGGCCTGTAAAGGCACTGACTTGCATCGAACTGTTGCAATTTATGAGCTAAATAATATAGATGCTACCGAAATGACCCGTCAATCAAGACCATTAAATAACAGATGTATCGTCTATTGCCGGAAAATTTTATCTGCATTGGTTAAATACAAAATATTGTAAGAAGGATATGTGTGATCTTTCGTAGTGAATGTGTGTATTAATTGAAACTTAACCGTCTTTGAATTTGATTCCATATGCATTAGTTAAAACCATGTATTACACGAGGTAAATAAAAGATGCTATTTTACGATACCTGCACATATGTTTCAATATCAATTAAGATGTTTATCCTGTTTAACGGAGTTTCAAATCAGCTCTAAATTTAAATGTATGTATGTACTATCGAAATGAATGGAAAACACGAACGATGTATTTAAGTACATGCCCGTTTCATATTAGATGAAACTGTATTTTGGGGATCCCGTTTCAATCATCCTAAACAAATTACGGTTGAACTACTTTCACAGTGTATACCCCACAGAGTTTGAGGCATTACGAGATGCTCCTGTCCGTCCGTATTACCGGTCACACGTCCGCGATGATGCCCACACTGTAACGTTTGGAAACGGCATGTCATGCACTGAACATATGTATATATGGACACACATGCCCTGTTTCAAATAAATAAAGTGCCCCAAATAATCACTACGTGGAGCTCTAAGGCCACGGTCAAAAGAACATTTCAAATGTTAACTATAGGTATAATACAGATTGTCTGAACTGTAACATTATAATTTGTAAAGCAATTTGTGAAAGAGAATTGCAAAACGTGATCACTAGGTAAAGGTCTAGTATAATGATAAAAACAATAGTGAAGTGTGTTACTACTTTATGTGTTAACATATATTACTTGTATGATGACACTAAGTGTGACTTTCAGACAACTACTTGTTGAAATATATGACCTGTTCGGGAAATATATGTTATGGGCAGATATAATTTATTAAAAAATAACCACAGGTAAAATTATAAGTAGGTTACATGAAATGTTTAACGGTACGACATACACTCATATAAACGTATATACAAAGAGATACAATTCACAAACATTATCCGTCGAGATACTCATTTCGTATATCTGCTTATTAAGTTATGTTTTTGTCGTTAGAACAGCCAAGCTCGCAAAAGGAGATACAGTATTGTGCAAATTCAGTATTAAGTCAATACGTTTTTACAAATGACATGTTATCTCTAGCGAAAAAACGTATATGCTACATATTTCTTTTATTTACGTTTCATTTTAATTAACTTTAAATTCATCGTGTATGAACTTAGTGTTAGCAGATAACACATAAAGATTTCTAGGAACCAATTATCGTTCTTAAGACAGAAGTACAGGTGCAAATTACGAAATTAAGTGTTATAAAGCATATGGTAGTCGTATGATTAAAATGAAATTAGATCTACGAAACTAATAGCATTGCACTCAAACATGTAATTGCGTATCGGCTATCATGACTATCTATATCTTTTAGACACATATATAAAAACGTTTCCTGACATGAGGCTCCACCTATAATTATTGAAGAATAACCCAAACTTAATTCATCCCTTAGTCGAACGAAAACACGTTTAAGTTATCAATACACGATAAAACATTGAAAAAGGATAAAAAAAAAAGAAGGATCGGCATAAAGCTCATAATTGAAAACGTTTCTGTGCCATTTAGCTTCTTCGAAAAAACAGCGTTATCAAAGTAGTCGAAGTATACTTCTGTTAACGTAAGTCTTCGGAAAACACATTGTTTAATATAGTGATGACCCTCAGAAAGTATCATGAGTCCGACAATATAATGAAAATATTTTAGTGATAAAAGAAAAAAAAGCATTTCGAAGGCGACTTGAACAAACAGGACGAAGAAACTAAAGTGGATTGACTCAGATTCCTTAACACAAAAACGTTAGTTGCGATGGTAAGAATGATAATAGAAAACTACGTTAGTCACTAAATAAAACACTAAGTGAACCACAACATAATGCACCAAATGAAATAACAAACCACGTGAACCCAAACATAACAAACAACGTGAGTCAGGAAATAATAAACTTCGTGAATCAGGAAATAATTAACTAACTGAATAAAACACTACGTTACCCACGACATAGTAAACCACGTTAACAACAATACAATAAACTACGTGAACCAGGAAATACTCAATCACGTCATAATATACCACGTGAACCACAACATACTTAACCACGCGAACAGCCACACCATTAGATTACATAAACAGCAACATAATAAACATAACTACCATACCTCAAAAAATTATCCGAACCACAACATATTAAAAACTAACTGAGCCACACAATAATACATTATACGTGAACCTTAACATGATGAACTACGATAACAACATTATTATAATTTACATGAAGCACAACATAACAAACTAATTGAACAACAACATAGTAAAGTAAGTGAACAAACTACTCGAACAGCAACATCATATACTACGTCGACCACGACTAAATACACAACCTGAACAACATAGCAAAATCACGTGGAGCAAAGCATAACATACTTCGTGAACCACAATATAATAAGCTACGTGAACCACGACATAATAAACCACGTTAACCACAATATTATAATTAACCTTGAAATAATAAACCGCGTCATAATAAACCACGTAACCAAAACATAATAAACTTCGTAATTCAGGAAATAATAAGCCACGTGAATCATGACATACTTAATTATGTGAGCCACTAAATATTAAATAAAGTAAACCACAGCATAATAAAAATACGTGAACCACAACATAATAAATTACATCCAAAACAACATAAACAAGTACGTGAAGCACAACATAATAAACAACGTAAACCAGAACATAATACACTACGGTAAACAACTACATTATAACAAACAAGAAATACAACCTTATTAACTACCTGAATCCTAATATAATAAACTACGTGAATCTAAACATAATAAACTACGTGAATCCTATCATTATTTAATAAACTACTTTTACCACAAAATAATTAACTAAGTAAACCACATCATAATACTCAACGTGATCCACAACATAATAAACTGCGGGAATCAAAACATAATATACTACGTGAATCAGATCATAGTTTACCATGTGAACTACAAGTACGTGTACAACAATGCCACTGAAGGTATTAAAGTACGGATATAAATACTTACGAAAACATTTATTGAGATACACTTATAGAGAATGTTTATTATTTTGCAATGTATTCACTGAATGTTTGTTGTGTTTCATAACATAATTGCATGTATGTTACAATTAGTTATGTTTGTTTTGTAGTCAATAATGATTGCAATCAGTATGCCATAAACTGATTTCTGTTTTTTTAATTCCCTTTTATGGAGATTTACAGCAAGTGCCATCTATGGAGTCAAAAGTTTTAATTTTGTTTAAAACGTTTGGAGTTACTGCATCTGTGAATCGTCAGATATAGATAGCCACCTTAAAAATTTAAACCTTTATCCAAAAAGTTGAATCTTAACTTTTCATATGTCACGTCCTCTAGAGGCCCTCTACAATCCCAGTTCACACTGTCTTCAGCATAATCTCATCATTTCGTATCAAAAATGTCATGCACATAGGATAATGACTAACCATGCAGACAAAATGACATATTTATTCTACACAAGGTGGCATGTCTAGACACAGCTCCCAGAAAACCACGCCGAAAGAAATTCTAATGGAGTGGGAGTACACGCTTCATGTGCAACATTTTAAAATGTTTTTTTTTTTTGTCAAATGTGTTGAATTGTACAAGCTGTCGTTGTTGCTAACTAGCCTGTTAAAACAAATGACTGAGCTGTAATGTTTTACATGCAACATGGGTTAAAACTACCCAATATTGAGTATATTAAGTTTTAATGGTTCATATGTTTAAATGTGGAAAAAAGACAAATGAGTCTTTTATGTGGTAATTGACAATGTATTATTATATATTACGCCCCTGTCTTGTATATTTCAATTAGTATTGTTAAGTTGAGGCTTAAAAAACAATGTATAACGAAATATTACGCGGTTCTTTGGACATCATTATATGTCTGTATAGGTAGCATATTTTCAAAAAGATCATATTATATGGGCGTCCGAAAAAACCTACAAAAAAATACTATTTAAAGAGTCTTTAAACTTTATGAGATGCGAAAGCATTATCATAAAAATATGAAAAAAATGCCCATACCATTTCTGATTTAACAGAACAGAGAGCTAGTCATTCCTCATTTTCAAAGAAAATCAGATTCACAGACCATATGGTTGTTATATAAATTAACTGTTAGGTGAAGTTGTATTCATAACACTATGATGGCATAAACATATACTGCATGTCTGAAAGGTGCACATTAATGATATAAGAAATAACGTTTGATATAAATCTTAAACATTTTCTTATGCAAAAAGGAACCAAAGTAGAATTGATTCACATAGGGTTTTTATTCAACGATAACAGAATGAGAAATTGGTAATCAATTCAGATTTACTATTCTCTCTAGCGATAAGAATCTCCATGGTTTGATGTGAGGCTCTTTAGTATTCAGGGAGACCTAATCAGATTTTACAAACGTATTTGTCGTATTTGTAGTATGAAATGAAATTTAAAGGATTTCCATATATTAGTTACACATGGTATTCATTGGCTTGTTCCATAATAAATATTCAAGCAATACATTAATGTATGACTGCAGAGCATTATACAAGTACCTGGCATGAGGTTGAATAATCGAAGCAAATACAGCGATTAAAGATCGAACCGGAGTGTGTGGTTCGAAATTCGATCACCCAGCGACAACGCAAATAATGCAGGGTTTGAGAAGAAACTACACTGGTGTCTAGAAATAGTACTGAATTTTTCACTGATTTTATTTTAAAAATCAATAAAATATTATCTTTATGATCTAGAATGTTCTGGCGTAAAAAAAAATGAACCGCAAAATACGTCTTCATTCAGATTGAAAACGCATATAAACATGTGTGTGTGATTACCCTGAGGAGCATCCATGCTGTTTGAGAGTGAGGATCTGCAAAATAAAAGTACATGCACACGACATATACCAAGGGCAAAAGCCCCGCAAATACTACGTTAAATACATTTATTTTGAAATAACACTTTAAGACGTAATTATATTACATAACACACATTATTCGGAACAAATCATTATAGAGAAAAGCCTTTTATCGAAAGAAAACACAAAGAGAAAATTGGCAATAAATTCAGTTCTAGCGATATGCAACTTGCTGCATGTGAAGCGGTGATGCGCGTGTCTGAAAACGCTGATAGGATTCCACTGATCTGTGTACATTTATTTTATATTTAAAGGATTGAAATAAACAGTTATGTAATCGTCTATGCGATATTTGTTGAAAATAAAACAAACACGAGATATGTCATCAACGTAAACATATGTGAGTGATCTGCATATGTATAAATATTACAATAAAGGAACTGTTAACTCAGAGAGTGTTTAATTGTGGTAGGTTATGGATTTCGTTACGATAAATGCAAACAACATATGTTACATCCATTTATATTTTGATTTAAAACATAAATGGATATGCATCGGGCAAATTATAACCTGATGTGCAAATATGAAATTAGTAAATGTCGAAACTATTAGTCTAGAATAGCGTGAAAAGCCTGCTTGTATTGCTAAAGGCGAATGCTCTTCTCGTGAACTACAGTCAAGATGTACGACTTCACTTGGAGTGGAAGTCTTGCAAATGAGAAACCATAAGCCCAAAACAAAAAATAACAAAGGGACACACTAATCAGTAGGTACTAGTAGTTGGAATAGGATTTATTTATATGACAAAAACGTAACGTGTTCAATCAAAGTATTTAACTTAAAATAAAAAATGAACGATATTATTTAAGTGTTCAAGAAACAATTTGGAAAAGATATGTTTACGAAACAGTCAACATCTTTGTTGTAAACAAAAGCAAATAATTAAACTCAACACTGACACAGACATGAGCCAACACATTTCAAGTTACTTGAATGATTCCATTTACTAAAACGAAATTATTCTTGCACATGTAATCAATGTTTGTCGTGCGATCAATGATATGCAATAATCAATGTTTATATCATTATAAGCTACGGAAAGACGCAAATTATATTGTATCAAACGTGTGATATAAGTATGCCTACGTTAAAACAAAAAGTCGTCTAAATAATATTAATCAGCAAATATAACAGGACAGCAATGGATGTGTTATTTTAACAGAAGAACGCATAGCAAAATAACCAATTGGCGGTCAGTTAATGAATGGAAGGAGATTCCAGGAAAGTCATGTTTACCACGCTGACAATAATTGTTATGTACAGTATCCATCGGTGGTGATATTTGACAATGAATTCAAATTAATCTCCCCGATATCTGACAACCTGCTGACCAGTCAAGATGTGATCTCTCAATGTTTCCGAATGATTGTCTTGAATTGTATTGTATTCAAACCGATACTGACTTTATCTCTATAAAACAATGAATGCTGATATTCCGAAATAGCATATGAGTATGAAGTTCTTCTCATTGTTTATTCATTATAGTATTAGTTGTTTTAGCATATAAAAAGCTCGTTTGAGATGCCTCAAGTGCCATTTTAGTGAGGGCGGATAATTGTCAAACTGCAGGTCAAAAAGCAAGATGGCGTCCAAAAGAAGGGTTGTTTTTTTAAGTTTCCACTTTTGTAGTTAAAATGTTACAATGTATTTGCGAATTGTTTTATAAAATGATGTTTATCAACATGAATATAATTTTAAATACCTTTCAAAATAGATTAAAGTTAAGGTTGCTAGAAATGTCATTTCAAGGTCAAATTATTAAAATGGCATACAACGATATTCTATTTGCCTCAAATCATTTGTTTTAATGCTGTGAAGGTATTTCCGGTAATTGCTCAGTACAGTGTATGTGGATACATGCGCGGTTAAGCAAACTCGACAAATAAGCTATTTTCGAAGTACGCAGCACAATAAAAACACAAGCTGTATTTTCATCAAAATGTTAATGTTAAGTTATTGTTTCATCTTATTTGCATGTATCAAAAAAATATTAACACATTATTTAACAACACAAATGAGCAGTGTTATGCGGAAATGGGGCTTATGACATACGCCAGCCTTGCTCTACACAAGCCCGCGCATTTGCGCAGTGTGTTCGGGAGTTTCTCTGTTCGCAAATAATGCAACGCAACCTTGCGTGACTTTATTGTGGACAGAGTTCCTCCTAACTAGATTACACGAATGACAACATATCGATCATCAACTTAATATTTATGATACAGTTGACGTAATTTTGAACTATTTTGTCGTGCTGACGTCATGAAACGCATGTGTGTATGTTTTTCGCGAGTTAAGATTAAATTAGTTTTACTATTATGCAGACGTATATAAGTATGTGGTTGAATAAAAATATATGCCGCCTGAGAATTTTTTATTGCGGTTATAACCAACGGTCTGTCGCTACGATGCTTGTAATCAAATATCCCGGACTATCGCCCTTTTGGTTTAATTCCTACGCACCGGAACTGGAGCCGTTGGTTATTACCACAATAATAAAAACTTAGCCCGAAGTTATTTCTTACATAAATTGCGTTTGTTATCACACTTACTTAAACGACGCTGTGTTGTTATAACGTTGTCGTAAAATATATGATCTTTGCATTGATATTGCTGTTTATTATCAACACCTATCGTACATAAATAAACATAACTTAACACATTCCAGAAGAATTATGGCGCTAATACCGGAAATACTTAACATTCCTCTCTCAAACGGATTTACATTATGCGTTTAATTAAAAAGGTTTCGTAATTAAATTCTACTTTCGAACTAGTAAAACTCGACATAGTTCCATAAATGACTGGAATATTGTTATTGATAAAAGGAACACACTTATCAGCGAAAAGGTTATTTCGTATATTAAAAACGAGAGAACAACAACAGTCATTCGTTTCTGAAGAAGAATGCCTTAGCTTTTACACAAACCAAAACAAATGGGAAAACAATACAAGTATTTAGAAAGACAATTGAATGAAACGTGCGGTTTCTTTAAGCCCAACTATCTAAATTATTTCCTGTGATACTGGCATAGGTCAATAGGAGCTGTTGGTGTTTGTTTCATTATATACATGTGAATGGCATTTTTAATCTGGCTTTAGCATATACAATACAAAAAAACGTTGAAGTCTGTAAGTATGAATTAATTGGGTCAGTTATCACTTGGTGACGAGTGATCACCACACTGTTAAAAGCTAATAACAAGATCAAAATGTCAGCATTAAGTTACCAAAAAAGGTAGAAGGGAATATTTATATTAATATTATTCTTAACAAATGAAACACTAATGTAATCATACGTTTTCAAATTTTATATTTTTCCAGCAATGTATGGCTGGATTTATTCCATTCGTGAATAGATCAACACGTACTGACACTTTGTGTCATGTTTTGTGTGGCGATTGTATTATGCGCGTTTGTATCCTAATTAACTGTATTTGGATAAGTGTATTTATGCCAGTATACCTGTCATAAAATCGAGTATATGTCTATTGAATCGAGTGATAAAGCATTGTTATCAATATTTTATTAGGTCCATACTTAAGTTACTATATAAATATCTGCACACGCGAGTACTTAAAACAAAGAAATTCGAGTCAATCGCAAACACATAAAATGATGGCCTTCTCATAGAGATCAGAAACTTCAAATAAATGCGTATTTCTTAGTTTGCTATAATAAAGTACGAGCTACCCCATAATATTCTCTGTACTTGAGATATAAATTATATATTTCATGATTTCTTTTATTTGCTTTTGTTGAACAATGTTTTACAATTCAAGTTTTAAGAAGATAAAATTAATTTGAAATGTTTTTTTTTTTATAATCGTCGCGTGGAACATATTCTTGATAACAATACATTTATAAATAATACCTTTATTATGCCTTCTTCAATAAAATAGGTGTATTTTAAACACAGCTTGAAGATAGTCGTGTATGAACGATTTAACAAATGAAAACACGCGTATCCGTTATGTGTGTACTTACTAAACGAAATTTAATATTCCTAATTTTGGTAAAATAATGGTCATGTCATTTTTACATTAATCGACATTAATGCTGTCTCGTTGATTTAATATATTAATTATGTGTATTTTGTCGTCATTTTTTTATGTTTGTTTGTCTACTTTTGTAAGTTGCGTTGTCCCTTTTATCTTCATATTTTAAAAATTATTCAAACATTTAACGAGTATTACCTCCAGTTTTATTCATATTCGTTCTATTTAATCATTTATGTATCTACGTATAATCGTGTGTTGATCGGCGTAAAAATAAGGCAAAAAAGGCTTAGCAGGTGTATTGAGATTCAATATTTGATGTTAATTAAGATTTAAAGTTCCAATGAATGATGTAGACATATCAACATACTGGCTGAACGTACATTTACACGTTTGTGTTTATGTAGGCGGTTAATAAATATACATGGACATGTTTACGAAAAAATAACACTTGTGTAACCGTGTTTTCAATCACGACGATGAATAGTCACGGATAACCTATATATGTTGGCACGTCGAAATGCAGATTTTAAACGCTGTTTTATTTTTGTTTTAATTGCATTTTTGACCTTGGAATGTCAGCCATAATGTTGTTGCATTAACACTCACCCTAGCTGGACAATATAACCGTTATATGCGGTTTACCGGTACCGAAAGTAAATACTTATTCAGGAAAAGGGGGTAGATTTGGAAACTACCAATCACCACATAATACCTCTGGTCGGCTCTGAAACAGACCAATTCTTGATTGGCATTTCAGCATTAAACCAGTTAAACTTGTCGGTGTGGTGTTAGTATGGCACATTCGTGCAATAACTTCTTGTTTGTGACAAGAATTGAATTTATTAAACATTTTCAGATACCTTACCATTCAACATTATTGAAATAAATAAAGTGATTATATTTAATATTAATGATGTAGCATTAACAATAAATTACTTGCGTGCATACCTACAAACTCTTGCAATGAGAAACAGTTGTTGTGTCCTCAGTGGCAATGTTTTCACATCAAAAGATTTTACGTTGCAGACGGAGGAAAAATCAAAGAACGACAATATTTCATCAAAAATACATGTTTCATAATTTCGATCTATTTCTGTGACATGAAAAATGATTTTACATTCCAATCAATGGGAATTCCTTGATTCAAATTACGTCAGTTGCATAATTAGGTGCATGCGCATGCAAAATTAAATTACATAACATGTGTACATGCATATTGGGAATGTGTAAAAAACTCTTTAAAAAGATAAAGTTAAATTATGTCAGATATGTTTTACAGCAAAACGCTATTTGTCTTATGTTATTTTATAATTATTGTATTAACCATTAAGCATTCCCAAACAATGTGTGTTCTCTTGTCTTAATTGTTTTCAAATTGTTGATAAACACGTTTAGATGATTTCCACCGCCGAAATTTGGTATAGATGTTCTCAAACAAAATATCTGGTTGTCACCAACGAAAAGATTTGGTTGTCACATTTATTATTAAAACATTTTTCTAACGAATGTACATATGCATGCAAAAGAAAATAAAAAAATAGTCTGTTTATAGTTTATTAATATGTTGATGTATTTCAAAATTTACTTCTAAAATAGCATTCGAATGGGTGAGATATACACTGCACTACACCAATTAGGACATTTTTGTACAGTTTGGTAACGTCAGATAAAGAGAAAAACAGGTTATAGTCAGATAGTTTTTTAATATATCAGGTAATGCTTACAAAAAAATAAGTTTTATTTCTTACTGAGCCTGTATATTTACAACACGATATGACAGTAGCCAGTATTTCTGTTAAGCATACCTCTAAGCCCCCATTTTTTAAGAAATAATAAAATCTCTTTCACTCTGCAATTTTGGCGAGAATGTATATGCTGTTTTACGTTTTGCCTTTTAATAATGACGTCATGAACACTTGAACTTAATATTTGAAATACACGTTTTAGCTGTATTTCTGTTGAATCGGGAATGCAGCAATCGTTTAACAATATGTGTCACGTTCTGAGAAAACTGGGCAAAATGCATGTGCGTAAAGTGTCATCCCAGGATAGCCTGTGCAGTCCGCACAGGCTTATCAGGGACGACACTTTCCGCCTAAACTGGATTTTCGCTACGAAGAGACATCATTTAAACGAAAAATTCAATAAAAGCGGAAAATGTCGTCCCTGATTAGCCTGTGCGGACTGCACAGGCTTATCTGGGATGACAATTTACGCACAAGCATTTTGCCCAGTTTTCTCAGAACACGACACATATTAGAAGATTCATACAGTTTCGTAAATTCGTATAATCATATTTTTCAATATAGTTCAAAATTAGCCGCACAAATTATGAAAGACATTTCCATCGATGTTTATGTTAAAGATCATGAAAGTCACCATGGTCCTTATGTAGAAACGACATTTTAAGAATTTTAGTTTCGTCTATGCTGGCACGTGGACTGAATCGACTACTGGATCCACTGTTAGTTCTGTTTGGCAATCGCGGTCTCCGCTTGCTGCATATGCTGCGACCATAACCTTTCTTACAATGCGTACACAAGAAGAACATGCTTTTAAAACCAGCTCGGAATCTCTTATTCATCCAGAAGTAAACGATGGGGTTATAGCACGCGTACGACATGGCTAACCAGTGGAATGCAGTCCAAGTTAACTGGAAATGTGCGGAATCGTACAGCGCCTCGGAGTCGTCAATAGTTTCTTCAAAAAGTCTTATGGCGTGAATTGGTAGCCAACACATGGCGTAAGTAATTACCATGACAATCATCATCTTCACCATCTGAAAAAATATATGTAAATGCTTTCGCTAAACAATAGCTTATTATGTAAAGACGTTATTGACCTTACGAATGACATGACTAAAGATCATGTTGCCATTCTGTTCGGTACAAACCGAATCTATGATAATCCTTTATAATTTATTGTGCATGCATTGCTTTTTGAATACAAATTGGCCCATTATCGTTGTCGTTTACATTTGCAACCACAAGTATAAATTTGCTCAAACAAGCATCGTAATGGTAACGTTTCTTATAAAAGGAAAGCAAAAGACACAAGTACTATTGATATGCAATAATAATCAAGTTAAACTGATGCGATAATATCTAAGAAAAAATATCCGTATTGTTGCTTCTTTAAGTAGCATTGTTTGAATGTCCGATAATAGAACGTTCGATCAACCGTCGATACTATTATCGTCCGTATATTTAAAACACGCGTCTTAATTGAAAAGTGAGCTGTATCTACGTAATGTCTTAGAAAATAATGAAATGCTACTTAATAAACACGTCCTATGAGTATTTAAATTCATTTTGATTTAGGTTAAGACTTATTTGAATAACGTTTATTTTGCTGGAACTGATGAACAGTGCATACTTGTTCTTGTCGTCCAATGAAACATTGGTTTTTGACAGTACCAGCTCCATAGTACACTTCACTAAAGCAAACAGATTGTAAACGGTCCTACAATTCAATATTTCATATATGACGGCCACCGGAAAAACTTTCCGAAACCGATTTTTTTTAACTGAGGTTCCGTCTATCTTTAATATATTCATATTTTAGATAATCTTTCCGATAAAATGCTTCTTTGTGATCATTTATTGCTGTTTTTTATATAATATGTCCATTTCTTTCATTTTGTTTTAGGACAAATATTCAATTAATCATCTAACCAAAGACTTGTATCGCATACTTTATCTCAAAGATGCAAATCTTTAAGAAAAAAGGGTACTTAAGTTTGCGAAATTTTGGTTTCGCAAAGTTTTCTCGGTGCACGTTATACCTGAAAACCAAAATCGCATCAGGTATAAACGAAAAACGTACAATAACGGCGACGTGGTTGTGTTTCACAACATTCCCACAACATATATGTGTCGTGTTCTGAGAAAACAAGGTAAAACTGGCAGTCCGCACAGGCTAATCCGGGACGACACTTTCCGCCTAAATTGGATATTTGCTATGAAGAGACATCATTTAAACGAAAAATTCCTTAAAAGCGGAAATTGTCGTGCCTGATTAGCCTGTGCGGACTGCACAGGCAAATCTGGGATGACAATTTACGCACGTGCATTTTGTCCAGTTTTCATAGAACGGCTCATACATATATCACTACTAGTTAAGCATGATATCAACTTAGATATTACTGTTTACTGTAAACTGTCAGGTTGTAACATAAAAATAATAAGTCGCTAATCCGAGTCTTCTGCTTATGTCTGATACCAGTTGTGCCATTCGCAACAGGTATTTTTATATTCCATGTCAGCATATTGACATTAAATATACCAAAGCCCTCAAGCCATGCTTTTTTGCATCAAAGATTAAAGGAATAATTAACGTCAAGCTGAAACAAACACTCAATAACTAGGTATCAATAAATAGCTGTAAACTACAAAATATATTTGTAAACATTAGAGTTATAACGACACGAACATGGATTGATCGTTGCTAGATACTGTCTGAAATAATCCAAAGATAATAAAGGGATAAACATCATTATAAATATAATGGCCACCGGAAAAAACTTTGCGAAACGAAAATTTCGCAAACTTAAGTACTTTTTCCTTTATGATATTCATATATTAGATAAAGTTTTTCGATAAAATGCTTCTGTGTGATCATGTATTGATGGTATTTATGCAATATTTCCATTTCTATCAAAAATAATTGAACAAAAATCAGCATAAATACTTTTTCAATTCTTCAAATCGAAAACTAAGCATGAAAAACGTAAAAAAAAATACGAAAATCCCATACAGTGATTTGGGAAACAATCCTATGGGAAAAATACAAACAATCCTATTGGAAAATAAAAAAAAATCCATGGGAACATGCAAAAATCCTATGGGAAGACCAACATTGCTCATATATTTAATAGTGAAAAAAGCAAAACCAATCAACAATAAGATTTATATAGCATACTTGAACTCAAAAAGGTGAATCTTAACGACAAAGTGTACTTAAGTATGCGAAATTTCGGTTTCGCAAATTTTGTTCCGGTTGCCGTTGATAATGACATTACCTTTCGCTTTGATGAAGCTATTCTTTCATCTCTGCGCCTCTCGGCCTCGCCGGGCGTGCGTTTGATCCAGATAATGTAACCAATACGTGCATATGTAAACATCAGGACGATCAAAGGGATGACATACTGAATACACATAATGGCAATTGAGTACACGTGCTGTAGAACATTGTCCTCCAAAATGTCCAGACATAATCCTTTTTGGCACTCCGTTGACGTGTTTGGGTAGGGATTGGTATATACGCGAGATTTAACGACTGTTGGAATGGGAAGCGCAAGCGCTAGCATCCAGACAACCCCTATCGTCGCTAAAGCTTTCCTTGCAGTCAGTTTGGGTCTTAGCGGGTATATGATTGCCACATAACGGTCAAAGCTCATCGCAACCAGGGTGAAGGCACTAAGAAACACGGTCACAATCTGCATGTACATAATAAACGGGCACATGAAACTTCCAAAAGGCCAGTATGGCACTAAAATGTTAATAACGAAAGTAAATGGAATACATAGCACACCTTTTGCAATGTCCCCTATGGCGAGATTTAAAAGAAAGTAGTTCGTTACCGTACGCATCCGCTCCTGACCAATGACCACACAACATACTAAAAAGTTTCCACCGACACTAATTATGAACAGTACGGAGTATAATACGAGCCAGAAAATCTTTACAGTGTCAAACACTGTGTCGCATCGGTCGAATTCAATATCATCGCTCGTGTTTAAGGTCAACTCCATTTTGAACGTGGACAAACGTCAACGCTTTACGGACAAACGTCAAAGTCCTATCGCAGGAACTTTGTGCGGACAAACAAGACTGAAAACACTGCTCTGCGTAAAATTTAATGACTAATTTAGGGCTTTTCAAATATATTCGCTACTGTTGATAAATATTTGATTATTCCGTTCAGTCAAAAATAATAAACTTCTTTATCCGTTTACGTGAACGTTCAAATATTAATGAATATGCAAAAGTCAGCTATGTTTAAATATTTGATTGCTAACACTGAATTTCAAACACTAAAATCGTCTCAAATTTAAACATTATCGCATTTGTTACACATATTTGTCCGTTCGTGTTCCAATTAATGTCTGGAGTACATTTAGCGTTAACTTTATTTCTTTTCACTCATCGCGCAAGTTTACATTCAAACAATGACTTACGATAATCGTCTCAACAACATTCTGTATGTTAATGAATTATATTTGCATACTCAGAGCTGAGAATGCTGGAATGCTCCAATATGGAACAGCGCTGTGAAATTTCCAATACTAGAATATTACAGCTCCATTTGCAGCGGACGAAATCATCATGGATTGACGATTGTAGAGGTATATTCTGAAATAACTTAAAGAATATAACAAAAATTAAAAGTCATGTTGCAATGTCAGCTTACATTCAGAACATATCTCATTAAACAAGAAAGGTGCCCATAGGATAATATGTGAATGTACACCAAAACGAGTGTTTTGTGACAGACGTTAAGTGTGGCATCTTGATATGATCATAAATGTTTCCAATTGATTTCAAAATCTCATCTTGTACAATAAAGAAACCGGACAGTCACACGAACATTTTATATCACTATAACCATATAAAGTCTGTTCAAAACAGCGCCAACAGTGTGATCTTGATCTTTAAGACAGCAACATAGTAGCTGCAAGAAACACATAGTCTTAATATAAATATAATGTATGCCATTTTATTTTGAATCACAGCATGCACAAAAGGTTTATGCCATGAACTAGAACATATACTCTCACTATATCTATATATAAATATGACAGAGACTTCAAGTGTGCTCTGTGACATTTACCTTAAAGCAAGCGAAATTGTATTTGCAAGTTACACCTATCCTTGGTATGACAATTTCTTTAATTTCACTTCGAAATCCCATCAGGCACAAATTCAACTATATATATATTTAAAGAACATGCAACAAGTTCGAAATCCAACCATACAAAAGAAAGTTATTTACCGTCCACATGAAAGAATGATCATTTGTGTCAATTAATTTCAAAATCGCATAATGCACGACAAAGTTATGTTGCGGACACGAACATGTACTTTCACTATAATCATATAAGGAATGTGAACAAACTAAGAGTAAACTGTGACCTTGACATTAAAGTGAGAGGAATGGTTGAGACATGTGACACGTTCTCCATGATTATGATCATGTATGCAAACTGCTTTCGTAAAACCGTAAACCATAATTATGTACTTTCACTACATCCATATATGGAATATGCACATACCTTACGTGTACTATTTGACATAGACCATTTAATGAGATATATGATTTTGCACGCGACACGTCCTGATATGATAAAAATTTGTGAGAATTTTGTTTTTAAATCCATAACACAGATATAAGTTGGACATATACATGTCCGTACAAGAAATCTATACATGAAATATATAAAACACCTCCAGTGTCCGTTGTAACCTTGTCCTTGAAGCGGGCGATATGAATGTTGCATTATATTATATTATATTATATTATATTATATTATACTATTTTATATTATATTATTTTATATTATATTATTTTATATTATTTTATACTATTTTATATTATATTATTTTATTTTATTTTATTTTATAAAATGTAATTGCGCCAATCTATTATTTGTATTTATTGACACCTTTGCAAGAGCCAAACCACTCAACGATCTAAAGAGATGCAAATATTGAGCCTGTGCGTATCTGTACATTAAAAATGAATTTGGATAACGCGTGTGTGTAGATCTATATCGAGTGCAACGTGAATTTTCCATATGGCCATCAATCCCAGAAGACTTATTAGTTGAGTTACGGGAGATAAGGCGTGATAAAGAAACGCCCTGTTAATGAGAAGTATTTTAGTGCCCGTTGTAAAGCACCTGTTACAAGGCAACTTTGATAACGTCTCTGATGAATGACGAATTAAGAAAATATTTAGCGTGGGATCAAATGTGTGCGTTCTGGCCCAACTGTGTTACCAACAGACCACACATCCGAAACTTTTGGCAAGCAATCATGGTAGTTTCGATTATATTTTACAAGCGTTTTGCTCAACAGTGTTAAGATTACACGAGTGTTGCAATGCAAATGTAAAACAAACCAGTTAAATTTTACTCCGAATGCAGACTCAACACTAATACAATCACCACCATCTTTACCACAACCAAAATCAGCATTTATTCCACCACTGGATACACAAACGTCCCTAGCCTACTATAAACAATTGGCCAATACGTATTTAAGGATCGCTGGTATTGCTAGCGTATTATATAATGTGAGATGCACGAAATCGGACGTTTGAAGTTCTATGAAAAGCGTGCAATATCAGTGTTGTATTGTTATTTTATTTAATTAAGTTTTTAAATCGCACAAACAAATGTTTCGGAAATAAAATAAACATTTGGAAATGCAGCGACAAAAAAACGCTGACGAACGACGAGGGCGTCTGTTCTGATTTAAATTGTATGACCAAAACAATCTTTGACAATGATATACCAAAATAATATCCGTTACTTTAATGAATTAAAGCAATTTTAGACAAAGTGCCTTCTATAAACTTCGTCATTCAATCACGGAATTCGAATTCCGTATAAAAAGCAAAATGGTATTTTACATTTCTTCAATGATGAAAATCGCAAAGTACATGCCGTATTTGAATGATTAAATCCCGGCTTTTAAAGATGAAAACCTATATTATGAATACATAAGCCATAGAAACAACATCGAGAATACCAGCGTGTACATCGATGGTTTACTTATATCAATTTTTAAAAAAAAGGATGACGTCCGTCTCATGTAAAACCCATACTTCCGCGTAATGTTTTAGAATTAGAGATACAAAGGATAAGGAGGTGTTGACATTTCGAAAAAATGACAATTTTCAAAAAAGTGTCATCGTTTTTTAAACGAAATGTATACAGTATATTCAAACAAGAACAGTAACAAAAATATGTATACACTATCGGTTCCTTAACGGAAAATCATCAATCGAATAGGTAAAATGATAAAGCATTTCTAACGTGTATCCTTGATAATTTAGAAAATGCATCTTTTATTAACATAGCGTTTAAAATAGGCTGTTGATGACTAAAGCCGTTATATTTAGTTTTTAGATATCATTAAGATAATTTAAAACAGTATATATGTTTAATAAATATATTTAATTCCATTTTTCAAAATACAAAATTCCGTTAACAAGTCTCTTTAATGGGTCAATTGTTGTTATTGTGTCTTTGGCTTGCAAATTGTATTAATTAATGAGTGACTTTTGATTATACTTTGTTCTTACTTAGTGTCCCTAAATGCACTTATGCGCTTTACTCCTGGATCCATTTTTGAGAAACAAATACTTTACTACTTAAATATGACTGCTACAACATTTTGGTCGTGTATAAAATATCAGTATTTCTATATGTCTGTTTTTTTTCCAGTTACAGTATTTGCATGTGTGTTTCTTTATACGAATATGTATTGTTTATTTTAAGCAAGTCAACGACAAGCTTCTTGTAAAAGATTCTGGAATAATTGTAATTTACAGTCTTGCAATGTTTTCTCGTTATTTGAATACAATGATAATAGTAGGCAACATCAATACCTAAACATATGTGCTATACATTGGAATAACCCAGTTGACAACCCAATGTGGCTAAAGGCAAATTATCTGAGGGTGTGATCAGAAAAAGGGAAATACCATTACCCATGTTATTACATACCAGAACTAGTATTGGAAATAGCGTTTAGTCAATCTTTGTCATTCAATACAGGTGATTGTTTTTAAATTATGTTTAAATATCTTTGTTTGTTAAACATTCACATTTTTTACTACAGAGGTTATCAAGAGACAATGCATCGCAATTGAAGATACGAACGGAGAAAAGCACGTCGGTATTCTTGCAATTATAAATATGAAAGCAATTACATACAGTCAATTGAAATGTCAGTTGCATTCAGATTTCTTGTATTGAGAAGGGGAAGGGTCTTTTTGAAATTGAAAAGATATTTACACATGCTTTGAAGTAAAAAAGAGAGGATGTATATTAATAACATGTTAATCCTCCAAGACAAAATATAGAACAGTATATTTACTGGTAGGATACAGTACGTTTAATAATCTCTAAAGGACGGTTGTATTGTAAAATATCCATGTTAGAATTGCCATAATGGTAATAGAAATCCGTGTTGGCAACAGTAGCAATTCTAAATTAGGTATAATTAATACTTATATCAACTGACAGACAACATGAGAGCGTTTACAGCGTTGATTCGGTAGCAGGATTTACTATCAAACATATCATACTATTAAATAGAATATATAAACATATATTTATATATGTAAGAATATATCAATATAATTATTTATAACCTATGGCGCACTAAAACAGTATCATACAAACGTACGCATGCTCTAGTTTCACTGCCCAAATAGCAAAAGGATACAACAGAGCATGATAACATATACGTTATTAATTCATGTATTTCCTAGGCAATAACAGCATTTTGTAAATATGATCGTCGTAAAAATACAAAATTAAAAAAAAATGAAATGGGACAAATATATCAACAGCAGCACGCTGTGAGAATGGATCTCAAAAACGTAATCGCGAATACCGAATGAAAATATTCTCGTTTTGAAAAATACGGCTTTTGTGAATATTATTTAGCAGCGAGAGTTCGATAGGGTCTGTTTTAAATATGCATTTTTTAACACTTGTGTAATCTTAACACTGTTGAGCAGAACGCTTGTAAAATATAAGAAAAACTACCATGATTGCTTGCCAAAATGTTCGGATGTGTAGTCTATTGGTAACATTGTGGCGCCTGAACGCACGAAATCGATTCCACGCCTAATTCGTCATTCTTAAGAGACGAAATCAAAGTTGCGTTTTACCAGGTGCTTCACACCGGGCACTAAAATACTTCTCATTAACAGGGCGTTTTTTTCATCTTGCCTTATCTTCCGTTACTCAACTAATAAGTCTTCTGGTACTGATGGTCATATGGAAAATTCCCGTTGCACTCGATACAGATCTACACACACGCGTTTTACAAATTGATTATAAATGTAGATATACGCGCAAGATCATTAGGTGCATCCTTTGAGATCGTTTAGTGGTTTTGCATGCAGGAGGCTCTTGCAAAGGTGTCAGAAAATACACAGAATAGACTGGTGCAATTACATTTTGTCAACAACGGTTCATAATATAATATAATATAATATAATATAATATAATATAATATAATATAATGTGATCTTATCGCATAAAGAGTACGGTTTAGCGCAAGTTTCTCGTTTTGGCATTCCTATAGCAAATCTCCTTAGGAAAGTCATATGCTGTATAAATAGTACATGAATACGTGGTGAAGTTTACCGAAACGTTAAGCAAATAATGTATAAGCTCGATGTGTGATACAATATTTCAATAAACCTACGTTATCGTTTTTCGTACAAAACAATTATATAAATATATTTAATTATAATTATATAACTGATTGACATACTATTATATTAAACGCAAAATTGAACTGATGCATACCAAACAATGTCAAGTAACGAAAGGTTGGTTTAGCCAACTAATGAGGACATTTATGTAGACGTCTGATTCTTGACAGTGCGATTGATCTCCGAAAATCAATGAGTGGCTCGTTATGACACATTGTGCGCTTAAACGTGCTTCCTGAATTTGTTTTTCTTGATGAGACAGACGAATATCCTGTTTTATAGACAACCACATCGACCGTTTGAATGCATTTGTAAAGTGTAATTGCTCGATTGTAGTCGCTGTGTATAGTTTATCCGAAATCAAGAGAAAATAACATTTTGAGATTTTAAAAAACGTAAAAAAAAGTTTTACATTTTTAAAATGTCTAATTAAATATATTATTGAATATGAATGCTTTTCTTTTGAAGAAACATACGTAAGAGGTCAATGGAAAACTACAGCTACTAATGTTAATACTGTCAGGAACCATAACGGTCATTTTAGAAAAGGTGACCCATAGTTATGAAAAAATGAAATATTACATTTGAAGAAACTTATCAGATGCCACCTCTGATAAATTCGCCTTAATGACAAAAGTAGTTCAAGTTAAAGATCCTAATTAATCACCGCAAATATGTGTGTATTGGAAAATGAAATTATTGCAGTAAAAAGAAATCATCTCATTATAGTGTCATACAGATGTGTGAGATATTCTGAGCGGTTATATTTCACGGGAAACAAGATCGTGTGATTATGCATATTTTACATTAACTAGTTCACGTATAGTTAAATGTAATCATGCACGTTTATGCAATTTTGTTATCGGATTATAGCTGAGTGACTAGGTTGCTCTAGGTGTCCACGTTTTCTACGTACTGAATGACGTTCCACCTGTAGTGCGAGATCTTAGCAATTCGCCCACAGGTCATGTGAGCTGCGTTACTCTGTCTTAGTCTGGAAAATGGATAACATCAGATTTTATATTGTTGACACGGACAGGAATTACGTGACTGCTTTTTTATAAACAAGGATTACGCGATCGCCGATAAATATTATTACAGTAACAACACATTCCTATGCCTCAGCATTATTTTTAACATGCATCACATATATATAATTAATTAATGCAAATATATTGTTCTAATAATATAGGAACACACATAATATATGTCTAATTTAAAACCCTATGCTAATTGTACATTTGTAAACAACTAAACGTGCTATTTTTATTAAACACTATTTTATGATTACAATGTATTCGTTATTCCGTAAAATCTCGATATTTTCTTAACGAAAAACAGGTGTATTTGAACTGCCTTACATTCTAACGATGTCTCGTGGATGATTAAATAAAAAATAGTGAGTTTAACTTCATTATAAAGAAGTGAAACTCCAGCTGCTGGAGCAGTATTGAAATCTTATTACAAACAATTATTTGGTCCTTTATTTATGGCAAGTGACCGATTGCCGAAACAGTACAAAACAGCACAATACAGCACAATACAAAACAACATAAACACAAATAAGAATAAAGCTGGGGTCACCGCCTTGGAACGGTCAATGCAACGCATTGGGGGTTTAAACCTGGTTATAGAGCGCTCAACCTCACACTTGGCCCAGCAATATTCATAATACATTTAAGTGTAAATAAAATTTAACGTCATAGCATTGTAACTCAAATTAAACAATAATAAAAGGGAATTAAAACGCATGACACAAATGATGTCATTTCGAAATTAACGTTTTTCAATGTGACGAAACTACTGAAAGTAAAAAGAAATTATGACTGGTGTGTCGCTGTCTTTAATAACGTACTATTGTCTTTATAATGATTTGTGAAAATGCTACATTATTATAGTTAAAATCTTTTTTATGTTTTGCGTTTGCTATTCATAATGATTTATGTTGTGTAAATAAGTATGATCTTATTTTGGGGACAAAAAGTACCATATACACTCAGTATGCTGTTATTGTTTCTGTATTTAATTAACTGCGTCAACGCCAGTGGCACTGAATGTGCAACACACACCGGGAGCGCAAAACTGTGTGAAACTATATAACGTTAAAGACTTCGTTTCAACCCGACGTTTTCAAAACCTTTTTAAAATCAATAAGAACTCGTTATTTTTGGCAAATACAGTTCATGGAATGTTGTTCCCTAAGAATCAATAAAACATATAGCAATAAAAATACGTATGTGTTTGTATTAATTGATGTGTTGTTGCGGAAATATAATTAAATCATTGTTTACGCATTGTATTCTGAATAAATGGACTGATTTATTGGAATTGTGGGCAAAATCGTTTTTGCGTCGTTTAATTTTTTAAACAGTATGTTGTCTTGCATCGTTGAACAATAACGTAATATAAAAAAACAAGAGTGACTAGAATGCCTTTTCTTTAAGAAAACAGTTCAAATGTATGCAAACCAACTATTGGATCATTAAAACATGTACATAAAAATCATATGACTTGTTGAAAATTTACTGACTGGAAATGCAAACCCAATAAAAACTCTAACCCCTGTATATTTCTAAATGTAGCACTGAGCACAAGTATCATTAGTTCATCAACTTTCATTTCATTAAAATGACAATTTTACATATATGTTTAATGCGGTGATTTGTAAAACATCCCCTGTCCTCTTAAAAATCAGTCAGAATCCTTATTTAAGCGTAACAACGTGTGTCGTTAGCGAACATATCTGCTTTCCACACCCTCCATTTGTCTCTTAGTATTTACATTAAACGACCCAGCTGTTTCATTATGTGCGCCTTATTACTTCTGTCTTTGCCTCATGGCATGTTTTAGTAAATTGTCATTTTCATGGAAAAAACAAATCCGAAGTAAAATTATGTCCAATTGTGGCTTCTTGGCATTTCCGGTTAATTAAACGACAATTCAAGTGGCATAGCTGCGTATGCATGACTTGTAATTACATTCGTCCAAAACATTATTTTCCGTGATTTAGCATGGAGCAACCGTAATAACATTTGTTACGTATTTATACTCGTATCTAGAATGTGCGCTGGGTATTCTAGAAACCCAATTGACGTACATTTAAATATATACTATAAATTAAATTGTAATATAATTTGACTAAGAAAATGTTGTGCATTTTACATTAAAATATATCGAGGTCGTGTTTTGTAGCACTCATAAAGGCACACTAATATTATGCAATTAACCATTTGAACAAGTATACAGATAATAAATTACATAATTTATAGTCGTGTATAGCTAGAATTTGCCACAACAATGACGAAGAAAATCCGCCGTCGCCTCATGTTGGAATATTTCTTAAATTGATACATGTAAACAAAGTGCCACTGTTGACCACAGTAGCATGGATTTAAACTCAAATATAAATCCTCGGAGTCTTGTGGTTTCAGAAAGATGTGTAAATGTATCGTGCCATGTATGTTTATTTTACGTTGTGCCACCCAGGGCGTGGCCAGTTTTTATCACAGAGAAATAATTTGAGAACACTTTGAAGAGGATTGCTATTGAATGGTACATACCAAATATAGCACCGGTGGTTTTTGTGGTTTCAGAAAAGTTATTTTGCTAATATTGTTTTTAAATATTCATGGTGTTATATAATGTCTGAAAAGGGGGTTTGCAGTTTAATAACAAACTTTGAAAAGTGCAGGAGAACGCTGGACAATCGGGATTTTATAGAAAGTCTGAGTTCAACGAGGGCATTACAATAGTTATTTTGAACGTTGGCAAAAATCGAATATGCACATCTTAATATCATAAAGAACAATGACTGCAATTCTGAATGTTGAAAGTTGCAAAATATGTTGAAGAACACCTTTAAATAAGTTTGATGTCTACGTACAGACAGACAGACAATGAGTCAGTCAGACAGGTAGACAGGCATGCAGACAGGCGCACTAAACGTTCCAGCTTCACTTGCAAGGGAGCGCACTTTGCACAAATGAAAATGCCATAACTATGCTTAAGTTGTTCCTGAAGTGTTCGGAAATATCTGTAAACTGTTTGTATTGTTTGTTTGTTTTGGTAAATGACTGCTAACGTTAATAATTAAGAATAATTCATCATGTTACCTTATTTGTGCGTCGTGTCTTTCGACGTACATGTATCTTACTAATGCAAATTTAATATCCGTAAATATAAATGTTCAACACAAAATATTACCCTTTAATATTCGTTACAACTCTTTTAGTTTTAAGTTAAAGTAATATCTTGGTGTCATTTGTTGGTACTTTCAGTTGAATGTTTTGTTAGGCATATATCCCTTACACAGAAAGGCATAGTGAATGCTATCATGATGTTTGGTCGGATTCTGTACCGCGGCACTTCGGAGACGGCACAAGTCGGAATCTCTGGTAAAGGTGGTGGTTTAGTCTCTATTGTGCCCTGTTTGTAGTCGGAATATGATCACTTGTCTTCGCCTGGACACGTCATCGACGCTCTCCAGCTGCTGTTTCGTTTTAAACAGGCACTTTATGATGGTATTTATTTCTTCTAGACTGATTATGTTCTCCTCTTGGTCTTTTCCCACTCCCAGCTTTATCGTTCTGATTGCCTCATAATTTCCGTGTATTCCACAGTAAGAGGGGGTCCACTGGAGTACAATTCTGAAGCAATTAATGTTTAATACAGCTGGTGTTACGCGAGACAGTCTGTTGGTTGATGCTGCTTATTGAAATGACAAAGCATCTGACAGAGATACTATCTGGAAATCTTGGTCTATATTTCTGCTTATGTAATGTACAGCATGGATCAATGCTTTCACATGATCACTTAAGTTTGTGCAGTAGTGACCTGTTGGTATTGCCTCTCCCCGCCATTGTCCGTCTGGGGACTGCATGTAAGCGCCAGCTCCCCCTCTATTGACTGCCTTTGTTGCTGACCCATCTGTTTAGGCCCTTATCCATGATTCCTTGGGGATATTCTCTTAAAGCAAACCCAGCGTCGGGGCTTTATTGCTTGTGTCACTGTCCTCGTCTTTTGTGGTGACAGTGTGGAGTGTGGTACATATGGTGATGTTCCTTTCTATATTTTCCCAATGGAGCATATCGTCAGTGCGGTTCATAGGCTCTACAACTGCTGGAAGCTGATGCAACGCATTCCTTTACTTTCACGCACAAAGCTTGATGTTTCAGTCTTCCTATTCCGAGACAAATCACTCTGCTTTGCATCAGGTGATCCTCCAAGAACCCAGCCTTCATAATCTGCTTCAATGCTGTGCATTCCATTTGTTTCTGGAGTGGAGAAATGCCCTTTGTCAATATATTGGTGTGGATCTCATTGTACCGATGCCCTGTGTCAAACCTGGTTCTAGACTCGGTCCATAGTCTCCTGGTGGGACTGGGCAGCGGTAATTAGGAATATGAGCCGTATTCAAGATGAGGTCTTACTATGTATTGGTATACCATCATGAGGATATTTTTGTTGGCTCCTCACTGTGTTGCTTCCAGCTTTCTAGTGATGTTTTATTGTGGTTTATTCCTCTACGCACTGTGCATGTTGTTTTCATGTCGTTCTGATGTTGGTTGTGATCCCCATGTAAGTTTACTGGAGCGATGTGTTGTCCATAGTAACATTGGCATACTGAACTTTGGTGGGGAATGTGAAAAAGAGTGCATGAGGATTTCTTCTTGGTGATGGTTTATGACAAGTTGGAGGTCTGAGATGAACTCTTGTCAAAAGTCAACTGGATACTCTTCTGTGCATCAACCATCCAAGTCGTCTTCGCACAGGGCTGTTTTAATTCATTTAGGTAGATCTAGTAGGATGTCGTTGATTAAAAGAATGAAAAGG
Organism: Dreissena rostriformis; assembly: GCA_007657795.1. NCBI lineage: Eukaryota > Metazoa > Mollusca > Bivalvia > Myida > Dreissenidae > Dreissena > Dreissena rostriformis. The sequence continues at coordinate 194,179 of VMBQ01001339.1, forward strand.
CTGGTTATACAACTCCTTTTTGTGCAACCAATTGCAAGTATATTTTGCCCACGGCGACCGTCTAACGACACACTGGCCTTTCGGTTGTGTAGTTACGAATTCGCCCACCAGTACATTTTACCTTGGATATCACTGCGGAGAAGCTTCACAAGGAGCTATTTCTTCCACATCTTGTCGACAGCCTCCTGTAGGTCTATGAAAACAGCAAGGGTCAACTGCTGAGCCTGGAATGCGTCTTCTTTAACCTGTGAAACCTGTGGTGTCTGGTATACCGTGCTCTTGTATCTTCTAATAACACTTGATTTCCACACACAGCTATATGCGTCAGCAGCAGCAATCGCTAAGAAAAGGACCTTTCAAATTTCAAATTAATAACGCAGTGACAACCTGCAAATGACCTACGAACATAGGAACATATATAAATTCACTTGCATA
>VMBQ01001340.1:0-84652 GCA_007657795.1 Dreissena rostriformis
GTAGAAATGTACTGCAATTAATGTTTTGGATACAAAACGTACATAAACAATGATTGCTATTGATTTATTGGTCTCTTTGGTTCATTTTAAATGAAGTTTTTTAGTAAGAAAAGGCCAGTTCCTTATTCGATTTGAATAGGGAATAAGGAGCTAGTTCCGTATTCCTTATTCAAATCGAATAAGGTACTGGGTTTTAATTTTAACAAAAACTCAGTAGCAATGTATTGCAATAAATATTTTTAATTTCGAACCTCATATACAATGATTTTCATTGACATTTCGTATTCTTTGTTTAATTTAAATTTATGTTTGAGTAAGACAATTCCATTTCCTTATTATCGTCTTCATAATACTTGTTTTTAGCATGTATCGTCAAATAGAATATACAGAAGAAATATGACAGAATACATCCGTATAACATAATCAATCTTAAATTACACATACAACATCTAAACAATTAAAAATCCGAAAGTGATCGTACGAAATACAGGCTTCCGAATAAGGAACTAACTTCTTACTCAATTCCTTATTCAGAGGCTGATCCCTGATACAGTTTTTTTTTAAAGTTTTATCTGACCCTTACCTTTGGCCAAGACTATCCGATAGCTGAATACCAGCCATGTTTTAATCATGTTGAAATCGAATAAGGAACTGGGTTATAATTGAATAAAATTAAGTAGAAATGTACATGTACTTCAATACATATGTTTCATACCCAACCTACATTTACAGTGATTTTCATTGAATTTTTTATCTCTTTGATTCATTTTCATTTATTTTTTAGTAAGAAATCGCCAGTTCCTTATTCTAATAATTAAAATTATTGAATAAGGAACTAGGTTATCATTAAATAAAACAAAGTAGAAATGTACTACATTTTTTATTTTTTGATACCTGATACCCAACCAACATTTGCAATGACTTTCGTTGATTTATGTGTCTCTTTGGTTCATTTTAATTTATTATTTATAGTTAGAACATTCCAGTTCCTTATTCGATTTGAATAAGGAATCTGGAACCAGTTCCTTATTCCTTATTCAAACTGAATAAGGAACTTGATTATCATTACTTAAAACTAANTTTGGTTCATTTTAATTTATTATTTATAGTAAGAACATTCCAGTTCCTTATTCGATTTGAATAAGGAATATGGAACCAGTTCCTTATTCCTTATTCAAACTGAATAAGGAACTGGATTATCATTACTTAAAACTAAGTAAAAACGTATTGTAATAAGAATTTTAAATATCCAGCCTATATATATAATGATGTTCATTTATTTGTGGTACACTTTGGATCAATTTAATTGATGTTTAAGTAAGAAAATGTCAGTTCCTTATTCGGCTTGAATAAGGAATAAGGAACTGGTTCCGTTTTCCTTATTCAGCCGCGAAAAAGGAAATGGAGTTTAAATAAAAACAAATATTTTTTAAATAGATTGCATTTTTAAATAACATAAATGTTATTTAGTGTACAGGCTTTAGGTTTGGTTGATTTGAAGTTAATATTCGAAGTAGATAATGCCGGATCGGTTTTTACAAGAAATCCTATTCAAACGCTAAGAAGAAACATGAATATGTATCGTAATACATAAATTAAATGTATTCTTGTTATTTTGTTTTGATTGACTAAAGAATTGTATGCATTATTTTTCTTAAAAACCGGGTGTCAAATATGTTAAGCGTAAATAAGGAATAAGGAACGGTTCCTTATTCCTTATTCGAATAAGGAATAAGGAACTAGGAAAAAGGAACCAACTTACTCTCCATAGATGTGATTCATACTTTGACAAAACAACACTTACCTGACATACCACATAAGACTCCACCCAAACCATCTCCCACCATCCACCCCAGAATCCCCCCGACAAATATTGTTTTTTTCCATTTTCTTCTTATTTTTGAAAGATCATCTAATAAATGACGACACCCTACACTATACCCCCCTCTCAACCCCGCCCCCCCCCCTATTTTTGTTTTGTTTTAAAACATGGTTTAAAAAAACACAAATATTTATTTTTATTATTTTATTTTTTTGAAAGACTGTCCAACCATCCCACCCAAGAATGCCCCCACCCTCCAAAAGAAAAATAGAATATATAAATATATATATATATGAAAGATAATGTAATAAATGACCACAACCCCAAACTTTGCTAAAATTGCCATAACTTCTTTATTTGTGATCAGATTTGATTCATACTTTGACAAATAGATGAGCGGTCTGCACCCGCTAGGCGGTGCTCTTGTTTGAATCTGTGACAACTTTTTTGAAAATTTTGAAAATTGTCATTTGCCAAACTGTGAACAAGTCCCTTTAATAAACAGTCTTTTAACAGAAACAACTTTGTATAAGTTAATTAATAATTTGTGTCGCAAAATGTGAAAAAAATTACATAAGTGTATATACCTGGTAATAATAAACAAATTATAATTCTGCCTCTTCTAGATAGGGGCTGGGATGGAGAAAAATAGTATCAGTTTGATTTTTATGCCCCCCAACGGGAGGCATATAGTTTTCGCACTGTCCGTCGGTCGGTCGATCAGTCTGTCTGTCTGTCCGTCCGTCCGTCACACTTTTCGTGTCCGCTCTCCAATTCAAGAAGTTTTCATCCGATCTTCACCAAACTTGGTCATAAGTTGTATCTAGCTGATGTCTAGGCCAAGTTCGAAGATGGGTCATGCCGGATCAAAAACTAGGTCACGGGGTCACTTAGTGCGTTTTAAACATTCAGCATGGTGTCCTCTCTCTAATTCAAGTAGTTTTCATCCCATCTTCGCCAAACTTGGTCAGAAGTTTTATATAGATGATCTCTAGGCCAAGTTCGAACATGGGCCATGCCGCGCCAAAAACTAGGTCACTGGGTCACTTAGTGCGTTTTACACATTCATCATGGTGTCCGCTCTCTTATTCAAGTAGTTGTTATCCGATCTTCACCAAACTTGGTCAGAAGTTGTATCTTGATGATGTCGAGGGCAAGTTCAAAGATGGACCATGCCGGTTCAAAAACTAAGTAACGGGATCACTTAGTGCGTTTTAAACATTGAGCATGGTGCCCGCTCTCTAATTCAAGTTGTTTTCATTCTATCTTCACCAAACTTGGTCAGAAGTTGTATTGATGTCTAGGCCAAATTCGAACATGGTTCATGCCGGGTCAAAAACTAGGTCACAGGGTCATTCAGCTTGATGTCCGCTCTAAAATTCAAGTAATTTTCATCCAACCTTCACCAAACTTGGTCAGAAGTTGTATCTAGATGATGTCTAGGCTAAGTTTGAACATGGGTCATGCCGGGTCTCAAACAAGGTCACGGGGTCCCTAAGTGCGTTTTAAACATTCAGCATGGTGTCCGCTTTCTAATTCAAGTAGTTTTCATCCGATCTTCACCAAAGTATTCCCAACCCTCAAACGGGCGTATTTTGTGACAGTGTGGCACTCTTGTTTAGCATTGTCCACTCCATAAATCAAAGTTTTCATTTGACTTTCATCAAACTGTATAAAAATGTCTTAGGCATACAATCCTTTACTACTTTAGCTGTGTAAACTTGGTCATTAATCCTGGGTTTCATCCAATTGTATGGAACATTTACATTGTTATGCTTTTATGTAGTGACACAGTGGGAGTTTGGGGCATCCGTGTCGGGTGGACACATTTCTTGTTTGTTCATACAGTATTATATACCAATGGTATATGAGAACTTGTATATAAGAAAAAATATATTTTTAAGAACTTTTTTTACTACTTATAGACCCTTATAGTAATATAATTAAGAATGTTAATAAATAGTTAATTTATCACATGCTATACCTTGTTTTCAATGTAATACAGACATTACGTATTATTTATTATATTACACATGTGTAATACAACATTTTTAAGCGTTTTCATTGGCTACATAATCAATAACTAACCAATCGCATGGCTTTATTTTGGTGAAATGACGTCGTCAACATGAAATGACGTCAAGACAGTAAACAACTTTAAGGTCTATCAGCATTTGTTTGGTCAATTAAGATGTATTATATTTAGTTTAAAAGCATGTGATAAAAAAGATCTGACACTCGTTGTCATATTATACCATATTTTATTAAACTCGTCCAGGAAATTCGTAAATGTAAGCTCGCCAAAGGCTCGCTTAGTAACAAAATTCCTGAACTCGTTAAATAAAATATGGTATGATATGACAACTCATGTCAGATCCTATATATATAGTTAAACAGCTTTATAAGTTAAAGTTAAAAAAATGTATTTTTTAAATAAAATTCCATGTATTTTTTATACTTCAATGTACACTTATGTTGTTCTTAATGCAGAAATGTTAACACATCACTTGTCCTTACTTCGTACATATGTCCCGCTATATTGTCTGGACTCTGACTTCATCAATTACCAGGGAATTTTAAAATAACAGATAATCATTATGTGCAGACAGTGTGTCGCAGGAAAACCTGTGTTTGGAGCTCAATGATCTACCATAAATATCAAGGTCCCATTCAGAGGTCATAGGTCAAGTATGGCCATACTCAAACAGTTATAAAATAACTTGCAACACACGAGTATTATGTGTTTATAGCATGTCCTTTGCAAAACATGCGTCTTGCACAAAGGTCAAGGTCACATATAAGATTAAAAGGTCAAATATGGCCTCGAAATAGTCTGTCTGATATGCAACTTCATATAATTTGCAATGTACAAATAATATGACACAAAAGATCACAGAGCCCAGTAGGCGAGTAACGCATAAAATATGTGTCCCTATCTTAAGGGTCACGGCAAGGATGTTCAAATATGGGCATACAACAGTTTGTTATTTTATATTCAACAAATAATATATCGCATGTATAATGACATTAAGTGTTTGCAACATTATGCCCTTTGTCCGTCCGTGTCCAAACATGTGTTGTGGAAGCTGGGTTCCTTACTTACGTTTAAACTAATTTTAAACTATACTTCAACATTCCAGAATGATCTCTTGTCAATCATTGACACAATATTTACATTAAACAAATGAGCCTTGATCTGTGAAAAGGGGGTTTAATATATGTTCATGAAGTGTTTTCCCAGATTAGACCTAGCAGTTTGCACAGGCTAATCAGGGAGGACACTTTCCACCTAAAGTGGATTTTTGTCAAGAAGAGTCTTCCTTTAAACCAAAAATACGATAATAGCGGAAAGTTTCCTCCCTGATTCAATAGCCTGAGCAGACTTCACAGGCTAATCTGGGATGACACTTTACTCATATGCATTAAACCCTCTTTTTACAGAGCGAGACTCAAATGTTATAACAAAATGTTTCCATCAAACATTCAAGATTTTTTTTGTATGGCTAAGTAAATTGTGAATCAAATATGAATGCTAGGGCTAGTCTGCACTTCCTAGTTGATGTAACATTGGTGTGTACACACACTGGTAGCTGTGAATGCTGAACTTGGTTTCATAAACATAATATTGTATATTATGAATAGATATTGAATATTATTGATGTGAAACAATAAGCAAACTAACTAAAGCTGGTTTTATAATTTTTCGCCTTACTGCAAATTGCAATTGTAATTGCATTGTTTGTTAATAGTCATCGATGTTAAGACTTGTTTTGCCCAATGCATGTTACCAAACAAATGCATTGTTAATAATTGTGACCACATTGTGGTATTCACTGGTTGAAACAGAAATGACCCTTGGTCTGGGGAAACAGGGCTTTACGCATGTGCGTAAAGTGCGTAAAGTGTCATCTCAGATTAGCCAGGTCTGCATAGGCTAATCAGGGACAACCCTTTGCGCTTTAATTGTGTTTTCTTTTTTAAAGAAGTCTCATTTTAGCGAGAATCCAGTTAAGGCGGAAAGTGTCGACAATGATTAGCCTATGCAGACTGTACAGGCTAATCTGGGAAGACACTTTACGCATATGCATTAAGCCCCTTTTTTTCCAGAACGCGGCTCAACTATTTGTATGACTTCAAATAAGGGTTGTGCATTAGACTATTCTATCCTCTGCTATATCACAAATGCAATAACACTGTATCATGTGAAATTGGACAAAAACATCAAACTTGGAAAGGACATCATTTTGGTAATTTTCTCAAACAAAACTGTTTATTTCATGGTCCGAATGTATTTTTGTAATATAATGTCTATACTTTTAGTATAATAAAAACACTTTTCTATGACATTTTTATAAACTGTGATTTTAATTTTATCATTTTCACTTTTTATTTTTAATTCACGCATAGAGACATATTCATATTTTGAGGATTAAAAAAAATACTACAATTAAACATCCAGTTTTATAGTAAAATCAATTTATATGATGCAATTATATAGCCAATTGGCTATTTTTCAAATAATTTTACAAAATTAATAAATAAAACAGGTAAAACTGAATATAATACATTGTTGAAAAAAACACAGTTTATTCCAAGAATCATGCCTTAAGCCAATTTGACTTTGAAGTGTGTTAATAGATTTTCACGCTACTCTCACATGTACAAATTACCTGAAGCAATATCCAATTTGTGTTCTTTTCATGTATATTTTATTTAGTGTTTAAAAAGACATATTTAAAGATTGTTAATACTTTGATCATTCTTTACTTTTTTACTTGGTGATTTGTTTTATCTTTATGCAAATGGTCTTTTAAGAATTGATTAAGCAATCACTCAAAGTTTGACAGGTTAATACTCCTCAAAATGTTTGCTTTATTCTTTTTAGCACACCTGAGCACAACATGCTCATTTTCAACGAGCGTCGTGCGTCGTCAACATTTACCTTGTTAACACTCTAGAGGCCACATTAATTGTCCAATCTTCATGAAACTTGGTCAGAACATTTGTCCAAATGATATCTTGACTGAGTTCGAAACAGGATCACGTGAGGTAAAAAAAGTAGGTCAGTCTGTCAAATTAAAGAAAAAGCTTGTTAACACTCTAAATGTCACTCTTAACACTCTAAAAGTCACATTTATAGTCAAATCTTTATGAAATTTGGTCAGAAAATGTGTTCCTATGATATCTCAGCTGAAAAAATGGTTCTGGCCCATTAAAAAACATGGCCTTCAGGGGCAGAGCAGTTTTTCCTATATGGCTAGTAAAACATTGTTAACACTCAAGAAGTCACATTTTTAGCCCAATCTTAAAACAACTTGGTAGGCAAATTTGTTGATATTTGGGTTTGAAATAGTTCAGGTCCGTTGAAAAACATGAATGCCAGGAGGCGGGGCAGTTTTCCTAATATGGCTATAGTGAAACCTTGTTCACACTCTAGAAGTCAACTTTATCGTACGATTTTCATGAACGTAGTCAGAACATTTGTTGTAATAATATCTCGACGGAGTTCAAAACTTGGTCAGACAGTTTTTTTCTANTGGTTGCCAAGGGGCGTGCATTTTTCCTTATATGGCCACAGTGAAACCTTGTTATCGCTCATATGGCCACATTTATTGGTCAGAAAATTTGTTGCAATAAAATCTCTGCTGAGTTTGAAACTGTTCCATGTGATCTTAAAAAGTCACTTTGTTTGTCCAATCTTCATGAACCTCGTCAGAATATTTGTTCTAATGATATCTTAGCAGAGTTCAAAAATAAAAATGGGCCTACAATTGAAATATTTAATGTTTCATAATGTATTTTTATACTTTTGAACTCCACTTTTCCAGAAAATTATAGTTCCTTGGGGTCTCACGATGAGCGCCTTCTGGCAAATGGCCCTCTTGTTGTTAAATATTCTAGTCTTTTACTTTCAAACATGCAATATATTATTGTATGTTGACGCTAGACCTCAAATTTACAAATGATGTTCATATTCATGATGCCATGACAATATTCCTCCAATAGTGACAACTGTATTGGTATGTTTTTTTTAGCTGTCCTGAGCACGAAGTGCTCAAGATGAGCTATTGTGATAACCCGATCTTTGCCGTCTGGCAGTGTGAAGTATCAAGATGAGCTATTGTGATAACCCTATCTTTGCCGTCTGGCGGTGTCAAGTATCAAGATGAGCTATTGTGATAACCCGATCTTTGCCGTCTGGCGGTGTGAAGTATCAAGCGTGGGTAGTCAACTTTCAGCTTGTTACCACTTAAGTCTACATTTTTCAACCAATCTTGATGAAACTTGGTCAGAATGTTTATTTGGACAATATCTAGGCAGTCTTTATCTTGACATTGGGTAACATCCGTCCAAACACTAGGTCAAATCTTAGAAAAACCTTGTTACCTCTCTAGAGGCCAAAATTATGACTCAGTCTTAATGAAACTTGGTCAGAATGTTTATCTTGACAAAATCTAGGACGAGGTTGATAATTGAGGTCTATCTTATTGTTCTCTTGCTTAAGTTTGTACCTTCTATCAGGTCAAATCTTCAATAATTTGTGAATGTTATATCAGGTGAGTTTTTAAGGGCCATCATGTCCCTCTTGTCAAAGAAAAATATAACCTTAATATCTAAAATATCTGTTCATGTATGTAGGTATACCAACTGGAATGTTTGATGAAACATTTATATTTTAATGATGTATGCCTACTTAAAAAAAAAATAATTACAATATTTATTTCCAATTGAAAACTGTACTCTTTGCATATGGTCATTATTGTGTTATTTGGATGAGTTAATCAAATGCTACACATACCGTGGTAAGGGTGTTTGCCTATTGAGCGGGAGGTCAAAGGTTCCAGCCCAATATAGGGAACAATCTGACATGAAATGTTGTCAATACAGCAGCTAGTTTAATCAATTGCGTAATGATTGCCTTCCTGCTTAGCGCCGACATAAAGGATAGGAATTAATCAGTGAAGGTGTCTCATAAGTCTAAATGACTGATACTTAATCGAAAGGATGACCCTTTAATGAACAAACATTCCACTTTTCTATACGGATTGTTATTACTAATGAGTTCAACAGAAGTAAATGTAACAAATAATAAAGCAATATATCTGCCTGTTTTTTTTTCTTTTTTTTATTTCCATATAAAGACCAAGTAAATTATCATCAAATGGTTTAATATGACAGGAATTTTATAAAATCTCATTCACTTCACTTCTGTCAAGTTGTTTGAAAATCAAAAGATGTTATCTGGATCTCAACAACTTTGGAAAAAAAAACGATCTGATATGTAGGTATAAATCCACCAATGAAAGATCGTTCAAGTAATAACGGTCGATACAGTTTGTGATTTTGAAAGTTTTTTTGTATGTGTCAGCTATGCTGGAACCCACATTTTAGTGGGTTTATCCAAAATCTAGCCCAGCTGTGTTGTACCCATATATAAGTGGGTTTATCCAAAATCTAGCCCAGCTGTGTTTGTATCCATATATTAGTGGGTTTATCCAAAATCTAGCCCAGCTGTGTTTGTACCAATATATTAGTGGGTTTATTAAAATTCTAGCCCATCTGTGTTTGTAATCACATTTTGGTGGTTTTATCCAAAATCTAGCCCAGCTGTGTTTGTACCCAAACATTAGTGGGTTTATCCAAAATCTAGCCCAGCTGTGTTTGTACCCATATACAAGTGGGTTTATCCAAAATCCAGCCCAGCTGTGTTTGTACCCATGTATTAGTGGGTTTATCCAAAATCTAGGCCAGCTGTGTTTGTACCCATATATTAGTGGGTTTATCCAAAATCTAGCCCAGCTGTGTTTGTACCCATATATTAGTGGGTTTATCCAAAATCTAGCCCAGCTGTGTTTGAACCCATATATAAGTGGGTTTATCCAAAATCTAGCCCAGCTGTGTTTGTATCCAGATATAAGTCGGTTTATCCAAAATCTAGCCCAGCTGTGTTTGTACCCATATATTGGTGGGTTTATTCAAAATCTAGCCCAGCTGTGTTTGTACCCATACATTGGTGGGTTTATTTTAAATCTAGCCCAGCTGTGTTTGTACCCATATATTAGTGGGTTTATCCAAAATCTAGCCCAGCTGTGTTTGTACGTATATACTAGTGGGTTTATCCAAAATCTAGCCCAGATGTGTTTGTTCTCATATATTAGTGGGTTTATCCAAAATCTAGCCCAGCTGTGTTTGTACCCATATATTAGTGGGTTTATCCAAAATCTAGCCCAGCTGTGTTTGTTCCCATATATTAGTGGGTGTATCCAAAATCTATCCCAGCTGTGTTAGTATCCAGATATAAGTGGGTTTATCCAAAATCTAGCCCAGCTGTGATTGTATCCATGTTTTAGTGGGTTTATTCAAAATCTAGCCCACCTGTATTTGTACTCGTATATGAGTGGGTTTATCCAAAATCTAGCCCAGCTGTGTTTGTACCCATATATAAGTGGGTTTATCCAAAATCTAGCCCAGCTGTGTTTGTACCCATATATTACTGGGTTTATCCAAACGCTAGCCTAACTGTGTTTGTACCCATATATAAGTGGGTTTATCCAAAATCTAGCCCAGCTGTGTTTGTACGCATATATCCATCATCTAGCCCAGCTGTGTTTGTACCCATATATATATGGGTTTATCCAAAATCTAGCCCACCTGTATTTGTACTCATACATTAGTGGGTTTATCCAAAAATCTAGCCCATCTGTGTTTGTACCCATATATTAGTGGGTTTATCCAAAATCTAGCCCAGCTGTGTTTGTACACATATATTAGTGGGTTTATCCAACATCTAGCCCAGCTGTGTTTGTACTCATATATTAGTGGGTTGATCCAAAATGTAGCCCAGCTTTGTTTGTACGTATATATTAGTGGGTTTATCCAAAATCTAGCCCAGCTGTGTTTGTACCCATATATTAGTGGGTTTATCCAAAATCTAGCCCAGCTGTGTTTGTACCTATATATTAGTGGGTTTATCCAAAATCTATCCAAGCTGGGATAGTATCCAGATATAAGTGGGTTTATCCAAAATCTAGCCCAGCTGTGATTGTATCCATGTTTTAGTGGGCTTATTCAAAATCTAGCCCACCTGTATTTGTACTCATATATGAGTGGGTTTATCCAAAATCTAGCCCAGCTGTGTTTGTTCCCATATATAAGTGGGTTTATCCAAAATCTAGCCCAGCTGTGTTTGTACCCATATACTAGTGGGTTTATCCAACATCTAGCCCAGCTGTGTTTGTACCCATATATAAGTGGGTTTATCCAAAATATAGCCGAGCTGTGTTTGTACCCATATATTACTGGGTCTATCCAAACGCTAGCCTAACTGTGTTTGTACCCATATATAAGTGGGTTTATCCAAAATCTAGCCCAGCTGTGTTTGTACGCATATATCCATCATCTAGCCCAGCTGTGTTTGTACGCATATATTTGTGGGTTTATCCAGCATCTAGCCCAGCTGTGTTTGTACTCATATATTAGTGGGTTTATCCAAAATCTAGACCAGCTGTGTTTGTACCCATATATTAGTGGGTTTATCCAAAATCTATCCCAGCTGTGTTTGTATTCAGATATAAGTGGGTTTATCCAAAATCTAGTCCAGCTGTGATTGTATCCATATTTTAGTGGGTTTATCCAAAATCTAGCCCATCTGTATTTGTACTCATATATGAGTGGGTTTATCCAAAATCTAGCCCAGCTGTGTTTGTACCCATACATGAGTGGGTTTATCCAACATCTAGCCCAGCTGTGTTTGTACCCATATATAAGTGGGTTTATCCAAAATCTAGCCCAGCTGTGTTTGTACCCATATTTTACTGGGTTTATCCAAAATCTAGCCCAACTGTGTTTGTATCCATATATAAGTGGGTTTATCCAAAATCTAGCCCAGCTGTGTTTGTATGCATATATTAGTGGGTTTATCCAAAATCTAGCCCTTTTGGGAGTCTGTTCATGATGCAAAAAGTTATGCTCCAGACTTCTGTTTATACGCCGGCTATAGGCTTTGTCATAATACTGGTGTTTTTCAAAGGGGAATATAAAAATTGTGCCATAGTATTTACTGTTGCGGACAGTTCGAGCCTGTACAAACAGTATTCTGATAATAAACTGCTCCCTTTTTGCGTTTGACCTCCAAGTATGAACAGGACCTTAAATCATATAGCTTTTAAACATGACAGTGTCTCGTACAAGTAACAAAATTATTTTGAAATCGTTATATGCATGCAGAAGTTTGAGCTCAGACAAGTGCTATTTTGACAAAAATTCACTTGATTTTTACATTTGATCTCCAAGTATGATTTTGAATGAAGCTGTACAGTTTTTGTTAACACAACATTTTATCTTTTGATCGATTTTTTTCAAAATCCTGTCATGCTCTGGAAATTTACAGTCTGGACAAACAATATTGGCCGCCAGTCTGCACAAACAATAATGGCCGCGCTCTGTGTCTGGACAAACAATAATGGCTGCGCTCTGTTAAAAAAGGGGGTTTAATGCATGTGCGTAAAGTGTCGTCCCAGATAAGACTGTGCAGTCAGCACAGGCTAATCATGGGTCGAAACTTTCCGCCTAAACTGGATTTTCATCAAGGACAGTCATCCTTCAAACGGAAAATACAATAATAGATGCGCTTGGTTGAAGGTAAGTGTTCTTCAAACATCACAAAGAAATGAATGGTCTACAGACCGATCAACGTTCAAATTGACGTTAAGTTGCAAAGCAATATCACCCTGCTTCTTTGAAGGGTAAAATCACAAGATGTTTTAGACTGAAACAAAACATGTTTTAATAGCTATTCAAGTATGTCAATGTTCTAATTATTAATTATTTGAGCAGCGCTTTGTGAAAAGGGGGTTTAATGTATCCGCCTAAATTGGATTTTTTGCTAAGAAAAGACTTCTAAAACAAAAAACATCATAAAAATCTAAAAGTGTGGTCCCTGAATCTGTGAAGGCACTTTACGCACATGCATTAAACCCCCTTTTCACAGAGCGCGGCTCATTTGAATTGCCTTGACCTTAAGCAATGTTCAGCTGTACCTGAAAGTGAGTGATAACACAAAGTTATATAAAACGTATTGTGGTTCATTCTCAGATGATTCTAAATTAAATCAAATACTGACGTATGAACACAAAATTACACTTATCGACAACACTTGCCATTGTACTTTAAGATTTGTAAATTCTGTGTATTCTGTTATAATGTTAACACAGAAAATGCCAAAATAAAAAGGTTCATTTTACCAACCAATCCAGGGGATTATACTTATAACCATCCAGACGTAACCAAGCAATGACGTTTGGTAAATATGTCCAAACCAACAACAGCTTTCGATCTTTAATAACTCATTTTCCGAAAATTAAAAGGACACACTGCTTAAGAACAATTATTGTTAACTGATACATGCATGTAACCAGAACATGTTTTTCTAAGCCTTAAGGGCTAGTTAGGATTTGCAATCACTAGTCCTACAGGGAGGGAATTTTACCCCTCTGTACAAAACAGTGACAATAACACACACAAAACACATACTGATGCATTGGGGAAGCAATTGCAACTGAACGGTTCGCGTCAGAAATTAATGGAATGGTGAAAGGGTTCATGAGTATTCAACATCATGGCAGGGGGACCTTCACCTTCCAGTTCCACCGGCACTTGCAAAACATTGGGTTAATGTTATAATAAGTAGCCTTACAGTGTTGAGCAAAGTTACATATTTGACACACAAAAAAACAACAATATAATATATGTGCAATCATAATTCATTATACTATGTACAAAGTTTTACAAATAAAACAATGTGTAAAACTTAAATATCAGCAAATAGCTTTAAAGGTCTTAAAGTATATTTATAAAGCATAAACTGTACCAATTAATTTGTAAACATCATGTGCCAATATTTAGTTATATTTACAAAACTGACCGCTTCATTGTAATAATTTAGTTGCACAAAATGTATAAACAAGCTTTGAACTTCTGACAAAAAGCTGTTGTGACATAAGTATAAGTATAAAAGTACTATTAAAAATCGGGATTCATCAAAAAACTACTAGCATTATGTATATCATCGAATAATATGAAAAAAGCCAATCACTTAAGCCAAAGACTCAGGATATGAATTTTACTATGGTGTGTGTTTTCACAATCCCAGTTGTCATGCTCCCAACAAACTATGAATAAAACTAGAGCTTTGTCACAGACGTGACGTATACCCCCACATGCTGCATTGACACAGAATATTTTGCATGCTGTCTTCACAAAACAAGAGAAGCTAATTTATGTTTAAGAATTATTATGCCATTATTATTTATGGTCATTTTGACCTTTGAACACTTGAATTCTTTTGCATGACACGCCATCCAATGACTGTGAACAAAATAAATGTACAGAGTCATTTTAAAATCTCACAATGAACAACATAGTTATAGCCGGAACAAGCTCATTTATGGCCATTTTTTACCTCAAACTTTGAACTCAAAGTGTGACCTTGACCCTGGACATATCGACATACTTCTTTCGAATGACACACCGCCCAATGATGGTGAACAAATGTCATATTTAAATCTAACGATAAATGACATAGTTATGGTCCGGACAAAATTTCGGTTAAAAACGCACTAAGTGACTCTGTGACCTAGTTTTTGATCCAGCATGACCCATATTCAAACTTGACCTAGACATCATCTAGATACAACTTCTGACCAAGTTTGGTGAAGATCGGATGAAATTTTCGAGACAGATCGACAGACAGACAGACCGACCGACAAAGTGACTCCTATATAGCCCTCATTTCCAATGGCTATGGGGGTATAATTACACTTGATGAGCAGTATGAAATAACATAACAAAAAAGATATTTATCACAATACCTACACAATTCTGTGACCAGTATATCAAATTAATCAGAGATGTGCAGTTTTTCTGTCAAGTTTTCTATATCACTGTTGGGTACAGCCCCTGCAGTACTACCACAATTCTCACTGTCACATTCCTCTTCTTTAGACACGTCATGCAACAGATTTTCTTTCGCTGCAGTGTATTGCTCAGTTTCCTGACTTTTCTTTTCCGATTGATGTCCTTCAGCATTGTCCTTTCGTAAATCTCGATCATATAACAGTTTTTCTGAAAACTTTTCCATTTTTTTGGTGACATTGTCCATAGTTGGTGCTATTAACTGCTTTTCCACCATTTTAGTGTCTTTTCCTGGATCTTGTGTATGTTTTTCTGGTTCTGTTTCTAACATACCTGAGCATGACTCAGTGACGACAACAGCGCTGTCCCTACGGGATGCCACCTGGAACAGTTTACAGTACGCGTAATCCAAAGGCACAACCGCCCCACACTTCAGCACAGGTCTCACTACAAACTTGAAGTGGTGTATGCTCTCATTCCTTTCATAATCCGGTATCTCGAACCAAGTCACTTTGAAGATCGGTTGAGTGACATGACCCATAAGTTTCGCAACTCCCGAGTCTATTTTTATCTGGTATATACGGTAATGGTCCAGAGTGTCCGGGTTGTCAGATTTCCACTGGAGCGTGAAACAATCGAGGCTCGTTATCAGCTGATAGAGCACCTGACACAACTGGCCACCGATACCAGGACGGAAGTCTTGCAGCGTGTGACATGACACTCGCATGCTGTCCAGCTTGTCGTACGGAATCGTGATGGCATTACCGGAGGCATCCACTATAACATTATGACACATTATTGAAATTTATGCCATTTTTAGATCATTATTTCACCTATGCATAATTTTATACTGATCAATAAATTTTAAAATAAATTTTATTTTGATAAATAAAAAGACCGTTACAAAAACAGATTAGAGCCAATTCAAGAAACATACTGTACTACTGCTTTATGGAGAAATAAAGAAAAAAGAACTGAACAAATTTAACACATATCTCATCATATAAACTTCTGCCAAAACAATAATAAACAAACACACAATTAAGTCCCAATGGTAAAATTCAGGGCGAACTTGCATATTTCAGTGCATGTACAGAATAATACCAAGTGATAATAGTGTTAATATGATTCCTGGTGTATAATATTAAATATTACAAATATGAGCTAGTATTAGAATCTAAGAGCATGCACACCGACTACACACATGTACATACCTCCCCAGTTGACAGACTCTGGAGGGGGCACCTGGTCAGACTTGTTGTAGTTGTTGGAGGCCTCGTCTATCAGCGGGTAGGAGGAGGTCAGGTCAGGGGTCACACTCTCCAGGACCACTGCAGGGAACTCACCAGGCACGCTCTCCACCGGGATCAGCTAGCAGGGGGATGAAATCAGTTGGGTAAGTAAAACACAGGTAGAGGCAAACATGTGGGTAAGTAGAACACAGGGGGATGAAATCATATGGGTAAGTAGAACACAGGGGGATGAAATCATGTGGGTAAGTAGAACACAGGGTGATGAAATCATGTGGGTAAGTAGAACACAGGGGGAGGGAATCATGTGGGTAAGTAGAACACAGGGTGATGAAATCATGTGGGTAAGTAGAACACAGGGCGAGGGAATCATGTGGGTAAGTATAACACAGGGTGATGAAATCATATGGGTAAGTAGAACACAGGAGGATGTTATCATGTGGGTAAGTAGAACACAGGGTGATGAAATCATGTGGGTAAGTAGAACACAGTGGGATGAAATCATGTGGGTAAGTAGAACACAGGGTGATGAAATCATATGGGTAAGTAGATCACAGGGGGATGAAATCATGTGGGTAAGTAGAACACAGGGTGATGAAATCATATGGGTAAGTAGAACACAGGGGGATGAAATCATGTGGGTAAGTAGAACAAAGAGTGATGAAATCATATGTGTAAGTAGAACACAGGGGGATGAAACCATGTGGGTAAGTGGAACACAGGGAGAGGGAATCATGTGGGTAAGTGGAACACAGGGGGATGAAATCATGTGGGTAATTAGAACACAGGAGGATGAAAACATGTGGGCAAGTAGAACACAGGGGGGAGGCAATCATGTGGGTAAGTAGAACAATGGTAGAGGCTATCATGTGGGTAAGTTGAACACAGGGCGAGTCAATCATGTGGGTAAGTAGAACACAGGGAGAGGCTATCATGTGGGTTAGAAGAACGGGGAGAGGCAATCATGTGGGTAAGTAGAACACAGGGAGAGACTATCATGTGGGCAAGTAGAACACAGGGAGAGGCAATCATGTGGGTAAGAAGAACACAGGGAGAGGATATCATGTGGGTAAGTAGAACACAGGGTGAGGCAATCATAGGGGTAAGAAGAACACAGGAAGAGGAAATCATGTGGGTAAGCAGAACACAGGCAGAGGCAATCATGTGCGTGAATAGAACACAGGGAGAGGCAATCATGTGGGTAAGTAGAACACAGGGATAGGCAATCATGTGGGTAAGAAGAACACAGGGAGAAGCAATCATAGGGGTAAGCAGAACAGAGGGAGAGAAAATCATGTGGGTAAGTAGAACACAGGGAGAGGCAATCATGGGGATAAGTAGAACACAGGGAGAGGAAATCACGGAGCCAAGTAGTACACAGGGAGAAGCAATAAAGTGGTTAAGTAGAACACAGGGAGTGGTCATTACGGGGTCAAGTAGAACACAGGTATTGCTATCATAGGGGTTAGTAGAACACAGGGAAAGGATTTAATGGAGGAAAGTAGAACAAAGGGGAGGCAATCACATGGGTAAGTAGAAAACAGCAGGGACGAGTAATAAGGATAAGAAGAATAAAAGAAGAGGTTATTAAGGGGGGGGGGGGGNGTAGATTACAGGAAGAGGCAAACATGTGGGTTATAGTAAAGCAGGCAAAACAAAATCACAGGAATACAAAAATAACAGAGGGAGAGGCAATTATGGGGATAAGTAGATACAGTGTTAACTAGAGCTTTGTCACAAATATGGCAAATA
This sequence comes from Dreissena rostriformis, assembly GCA_007657795.1. NCBI lineage: Eukaryota > Metazoa > Mollusca > Bivalvia > Myida > Dreissenidae > Dreissena > Dreissena rostriformis. The sequence goes on from VMBQ01001340.1 coordinate 17,737, forward strand.
CCCAAGCATCGCTTTATTGCTTTGAGAATTGTAAACGTTGCAAATTTCATAATTCATGACAAAGTTATGAGCCTGACAGGAACATGTACTATCACCATTAACTTTCAAGGAATATGCAAAGATTCAAGTGTCCACTGTGACCTTCACCTTGAAGTGAGCGACAAGGTTGTTGCACGCAACACTGTGTCTTGTCATGATGATCATTTGGGCCAATTTATTTCGAAATCCCATAATTGAACTGGACACGAAATGTCCCACAAACACACACACAAACACAGACAGGTGTAACACTATACGCCCTTACGCGATTATCATGGTGAGGGCATTACAAAGTATATTGCACATCTACACCACATTGTAATGACAAATTTGAAGTTTCCATTTCATCGCTTGAAAAATTTGAAAGTTTGCTCCACAAACTTTAAACAATTTTTGCGGACAAACTGACTGATCCACAATCTGAAGGACTGAGAAACAGGGTGAACCAAATCTACCCCTTCCCTGCAGGGGTATACATATGCTTAACTACTTACATATGTACAAATAAGAAGAAGCAGCAGAACATTTGTCTGAGTTATAAAATTTAAATGCAGGAGTTCAGAAAAAAATAATCATCAAACATACTGTTAATATAGGATTGAAAACAAACTGTACCTTATGCACTAATTGTCATAGATTTTTTTAGTAAGGTATATACAAACATATGTGGCGTGTTCCGAGAAAACTGGGCAAAATGCTTGTGCGTAAATTGACATCCCAGATTAGCCTGTGCAGTCCGCACAGGCTAATCAGGGACAACAATTTCAGCCTTTATGGAATTTTTCGTTTAAATGATGTCTCTTCTTAGCGAAAATCTAGTTTAGGCGGAAAGTGTCGTCCCGGATTAGCCTGTGCAGACTGCACAGGCTAATCTGGGATGACACTTTACGCACAAGGATTTTGCCCAGTTTTCTCAGAACACGCCACATATGCCTAGCCAGAAAAATTACACTTATAAAAAACAGTGTGTATTGTAAAACTGCATACATAACAGTCTTCAGATTGAATAGACTGTATAGGACACACTACCTTGAAGTCCCCCAGGAGGGCAATGGACTGTATAGGACACACTTCCTTGAAGTCCCCCGGGACGGCAATGGACTTTATAGGACACACTACCTTGAAGTCCCCCAGGAGGGCAATGGACTGTATAGGACACACTACCTTGAAGTCCCCCAGGAGGGCAATGGACTGTATAGGACACACTACCTTGAAGTCCCCCAGGAGGGCAATGGACTGTATAGGACACACTACCTTGAAGTCCCCCNGCCAGCCCGCCAGCCAGCCCGCCCGCATTCGCCAATCTAATAACCAGTTTTTTCCTTCGGAAAACCTTGTTAAAAAATACTGAACTCTCATTTTTACTTTGGTTTTTGTTAGACCAATTTTTTTTCTAAAATACTGAAGTTAGTAACTGAATTCAATGAATTGATTCCAAAACTACAAGCTTGAGATTTCATAATTCCATTCAGTCCTTTTACACTAGATAGGTACAATAGTCACCTTGTTCTCCAGCGGGTGTTGTTCTGTTGAGGAGCGGACAAACTGAGCAGCTTGGGTAGGCTGGTGGACGGGATGGCGTGTACGTACATGCAGGCCATGTCCTTGCCAAACGTGGGAACAGGCTTGTCCCCGTCTGGGAAAGGCAGGAGAACCAGCACGATGGACTGGGCATCGTGCTGCAAGTGAAGCTCGTAGAAGATATCACAGTCTGGGTCCTGCAGAATCTTGTAGGTGAACGAGACGTAGACCGAGGAGTACTGCTTCAACTGAACATCAAGGGAAAACAGGCTGCAAGTAAATTAAAGTGACACTTTAAATGAGCCTCGTTCTGAAAAAATGGGCTTAATGTATGTGGGAAAAGTGTCGTCCCAGATTAGCCTGTGCAGTCTGCACAAGCTTATCATGGATGGCACTTTCCACCTAAACTGGATTTTTGTTTATAAGAGACTTCATGTAAAAAGAAATCGGAGTACACTTTACGCACATGCATTAACCCTTTGCATGCTGGGAAATTTGTTGTCTGCTAAAATGTTGTCTGCTAAATTTCTAAAATTAGCATTTTCTTCGATTTAAAAAAAATATTACTATCAGAATAGCAAACAGTTTGGATCCTGATGAGACGCCACGTTATGTGGTGTCTGATGAGACGCCACGTTATGTGGCGTCTCATCTGGATCCAAACTGTTTGCAAAGGCCTTCAAAATCCGGTTCCAGCACTCAAAGGGTTAAGCCCTGTTTGCCCAGAATGGGGCTCTAATAAGTAGTCTTGTTTTGCAGTTTATCACTGGTGCAGTTCCTATTAATAATACAAATTTATCTTTGCAAAAATTCTTTTGATTTGCCAACTTACACATTCAAAAATAATCCAAGTAAATAGTATTGCTACTTTAATTATAATTTTAAGTGTTATTTTTTATAATACTTTGCTGTTTTTGATTCAGTCATCAATACAGGTTTTGTCATTGAGTAAAACAAACTAATTTTCCAAGCCTACCTATATTTAACAAATTGGCTGTTGCCAATATCAGCAGTTAAGCGTAGACAAGAGCCGCCTGTGAAGGAATCGTCAGTACACACGCCCATCTCTGGTTGCGATTCTCCATCCACAATTCCTGAGTTCTGTTCTGAGGTAAGACTGGCCCGAGTGATTTGGGTGATCTGATTTCTGGACAGGGTCTTGTTTTGTTCCACAGAGGCACTTTTGACATGGGATTGGATGAAGCAAGGCTGCAGTTGCTGTACACTCATGTTGAACCATGGATTACCAACCGGCTAGAAAAACAACACAAAACATGAAACAATTATGCACAGTCTTTAATACTAACTATTTAAGCAGCACAGATGATTATAATATCAAGAAATTGAAGCTCAAAACAATCATTTGGATTTAAAAGTAACATGTAGTTATTGCCACAATGTAATGCAAACATATTAAATTATGAATAAAACTAATACAAAGAGGATTGGTGTACTTTGCAATGTCTTACTGTCTCATAAATACTTCTTCACATTGTACAATACAGTTGTTATTGTATATACTAAAGGTATCAGTTTGTTTTATAAATGCTGCTTTTAGGAAAAACAAAAACCATTACACAGTTACTAGAATATATGATTAATTGACTGTCAAACTCAAACTATGTAAGTATCCAAACGTATATAAGCCACGCTCTGAGAAAACAGGGCCTAATGCATGTGTGTAAAGTGTCGTCCCAGATTAGCCTTTGCAGTTTGCCCAGGCTAGTCTAGGACGACACTTTGCGCCTAAACTGGATATTCATTTAGAAGAAACTTCCTTTAAACAAAAAATTCTTTCAAAACAGAAAGTGTCATCCCTGATTAGCCTGTGGGTACTCCACAGCCTAATCTGGGACGACACTTTACGCACATGCATTTCAGTCCCATTTTCCTAGAGCAAGGCTCATATTCGTAAGAAGCACCTACCATGCCATTGTCAAAGAACCTCTCTCCAAACCCCTGACAGAAGGTGGTACTGAGAGGAAGACTAGTGTAGCAGCACGGGTAGACCAGATGTCCCAGCAACTGCCAGAACCTGAACGGAGAAGTGAACACTCTAGCAAAACGCATCTTCTTCACTTTTGAATCAAAAGGTATAACACTCTTCACAGAAATCATTCTTAAGAATTAACAGAAAAAACACATATGTAGTTATTGTTCCTTCAAAATGACTGAATTGCCGCCATCATTCCAATTACCAATTGTGTAGGCATTGAATGGACATTTCCAGATTAGCCTGTGCAGTCCACCAAGGCTAATCATGGATGACACTTTCAGCACATGCATTAAGTCTAGCTTTCCCAGCATGCGGCTGATATAATTTCGAACTATCATTTACACATTTAGATCTTACTTGTCCTCGTTTTCAGTGAACTGTTTGGTATCCAGCTTATCATACACCCAGCTGTGGGCGAAGATTGCAGCAGACAGGTTGTGATTCCTGGCCGCTGTCAGGGCCTGAAAACATCAACTCAGGTTTCATCTCGTGGCATTATTCATTGACATAGGAGCCTCGCTCTGGGAAAACCAGGTTTAATTTATGTGTGTCAGTGTTGACCCAGATATCAGAGCCAACACATTCCACTTAACTAATTTTTCAGTAAGATCCTTTATTTTGTTTAATATAACAGGGGAAAGTGTCGTCCCTGATTAGCCTGTGCAGACTGCACCGGCTGATATGGGACAACACTTTACGCACATGCATTAAACCCCGTTTTCCCAGAGAAGGGCTTACATGCTTTTTCTACATTACTTTCCATATTGTTTGTTTAAGAGAAATCCAACACTATGCTGCGTCATATAAATGATGATGCGACTGGTGGAACCTTTTCAGTATTGGTTTATTTGCCCATTTGAATAAGTCTTAGTCCAAAAGTAGGTCAATGTCAAGGTCAAAATGAGGTCAGGTGATGTGGGTATATTGTTAGTGTTCAAAGAGATCATCAATAAAAGTATCAAAGCTTTGTAGGAAGTGATGTGGATGTAAGACAAAAAGCGCCGCTTTGGGTTAACCAAGAAATAGGATCTTCTATACCAAACAAGTCATTTGGGTTAACCCCGTACAGATGAACTTATGACTGGACAAGCCAATCGCTATATGCCTCTCACAACAAGAACACAACTGTAAAATACTTTACATCAAACACATTTTATTGATAAATATTATGGATGTTATATTTTAAATACTCATGTGTTTATTCTAACAAGATCTTCTGCAATCCAAGTAAACAACTCAGAGTTTAAATTCTGATAGACAGAGATTTAACTTTCTTTACAGAATTACAGACTGTATGAACATACAATTTGACATTCTAGAGAAATTCTGCTGAAAAGATGTAAATGAGATAATAATATTTGTAATAAAAATAAACATCACTACAACAATAACCCCCAAACAGACAGTTACCTCTACAGTGTTAAATCCTCCACCCCCTGGGCAACCCCGCCCAAACACGTCTATACCAACATATACATCAAATGGACGATTGCACTCTACTGCATTCCTCTTGGACTCCACTAGATGCTCCTCTGTCCAGCAGTAGTTCAGGAATATCCCGTCACACGCATCAAAAAACATCCTACAGAAAACACAAATATTTACTATTGCTAATTTTAGTGTTTTTTTTCATTAAAAAAAAGAACATGAATATAATAGTGCCATACCTTTGCATAATACCCTTTTCCACCGTAAACTTAACACTTACAGTTCAACTTCTGCCCACACAGTTTACAGAAGCAACTCCACACAAACGGAGAGGAATTCATGTCACATCGACCTTGTTTTCCAATCCGAAGCACATTCATGTTTGGTATCTGAATATCTCAAATAATGTTTACATGTGTACATGTTTACATGAACTTTTTGCTTGAAATAAAGTTAAAACTAATGAAACTAATATCTTTCCACTAATAATCAAGACCAAGCTTCATACTCAACTACTATTATCAATTTTGACTCACCATTATGTTATAGGCAGAATACAATTTATGGAAATAACTTATAATTTTTGAACACTCACAATATATAAGAAACAAGCAAATTCGTTGAATTGATATCCCCCGCCAAACTAGAGCTTTGTCACAGACGTGACGTATACCCCCACATGCTTCATTGACACAGAATATATACAAAGGGCCATTACTCCGTTACACAACAACTCCGATTTATCGCGATCCGTTATATCGCTCTGTCCAATATATCGCGAGTCGGCTATGGCTCCCAAAAATCTGGCAAGAATGATCACTACCTTAAATATCAACAAAGAAAAAAAAAAATCTGTCTCCAAAACCAGATTTACCTTCAAATGTAATCTGACTATTCAAGTACACTACATCTTAACTGTAAACAGACAGAAACTGCCCTGAACCGGTTTCCAATTGTCCAATTTAACAGGTGCTGAGCGTGGGGTATTTTCTAAGGAGCTTTAATCTGCCGACACAGGAAACTGTTGAAACCATTTACTCTTTGACACACGAGGGACAGATTTGGCACGTGTGTAATCATTGACGTATTGCATCAGATGTCAATGTGTGGTGTGTACAGACAACTGGGTGATAGCATTTAGCTAAACAAAGGGTGTTGTACAGCTAGCTTCCCGCCGAAGTTTTATCAGTTTGTACACACATAATGTAGTTTGTAACGATTATCACACAATTAGTCGTTTATATAGGGTGGTTATTCTGGTTTTACCATCTTGCCAAGAATTTTATTTTTATTTTCAATCACTTAGTTTATAAAAGCATAAATGCCAATAAATGCGTACACATTTATTTTTAAACTATAGTTTTAATCAGCACTGTTGAAATAAAGGGAAGTAATTACAGTAGTTTATTATGAGAAAAAAGAGTAATGAGAGTAGTCTCTCTTTGTCACAATTATTTTCAATGTACAAAATAGCGGTTTTGAAGCGTCTTTTATCGTTTAATGCATTATTTTATTAATTTAATTATATATTTGGATATAAATATAAAAAGGTAAGCTTATTTACGTTTTTAATAAACAATTTGTACAACAAATATGTATGCTGTTATTTCCAGCTGTCTTATGACTGTATTATTCAATATTTACATTCAGAAATCTATATAAAAAAAAAAAATAGGTCAGACATGTCTGGATTTATATCGCGCGCCGGATATATCGCGATCGGGATCTTTGGACCCCATCAATCGCGATGTATTGGATCTGTTGTGTATTAACAGACGGTATACATTTGTTGTGCATCATCCTCTTATCCATATATATACTCATACCAAGTTTCAATGAAATCCGCCAAAGCACTTCCAAGATATGGCTCCGGACACAAAAGTGCCGGATGGACGGACAACGCCAAAAAAACATCCCTCCGCGTTTGGTGGGGGATAAAAACACGCACACTAAAACAGATATCTATTTAAATAATAAAAAAAAAACAAGCATATTTATTGTATTGATATCCCCAGTCAAATAAATTTTGTTAATTGATGGGTGAAGATTGATGAACAGGGCAACAATGTGAAGGATTATTGTTTTTATGCATTTCCATTCTCTTCATTGGTATCTATACACCCATGAAGTTTCATGTTGAAATGTTGTATAGTATCTGAGATATAGCCCTGAAAAATAATATCATAAAAAAATAACAAACGTCAATAGCTCTTATTTGAGAAAGTTTAGGGTTATGGTTATTGTGCATGGCACTTCTCCTCATTGATATCTACACACCCATGGATTTCATGTTAAAATCTAACATAGTTTCTGAGATATAGCCCTGAAAAGTTTGTGACGGACGGACTGACAAACAAACAACGCCAAAACTATATCCCTCCGCCTTTGGCGAGGCGATAAAAAAAACACAAGAGAAAATCTCAGTAAAATGTAATAATTGTCATCATCTACCCCAGTTGCCTGCCTGGGAAATGTGTACCTACCTGTTGCCAGCATTGAGAGCGTTCTGCCAGACCAGCTTGCCGCTGTTGAGCACGCTGTCGTACCAGATGACCTCCGACCCAGGGCAGCTCTTGTGTTGTTCACTGGTCAGATATCCCACAAATCCACACAGCCTCTCCACTGCATCAGAACTCTGTTAGAACAGGCAGCTTGTTAAAGCCTTTAATCTTTATCCCTAGCCCAACAGACAAGTGAAACAAAACACTGGTTTGTTAAATTTAAGAAATATAAATATATCCTATACATATGAGTCTCTCTCTAGGAAAACCAGGCTTAAAGCATGTGCGTAAACTGTCGTCATTAGCCTGTGCAGTCTGCAAGAAAATGGAGCAAAACAATAATTGGAGCATCAGAACCAGGAATCATAGTCAGCCATGGGTCTTTTGTACGAAACATTTTAATAACAAGATGTGTTTGTGAAACACTATGTCCCCTATTGCGATTTTGACTCATATATTTGACCTTTGACCTTGAAGGATGGCCTTGACATTGACCTTACACCACTCAAAATGTGCAGCTCCATGAGATACACATGCATGCCGCATACCAAGTTGCTATGTTGAATATTGCAGAAGTTATGGCCAAAATGAGCGATTTTGACCCATATAATTGACCTTTGGCCTTGAAGGATGACCATGACCTTGACCTTTCAGCACTCAAAATGTGCAGCTCCATGAGATACACATTCATGCCAAGTATCAAGTTGCTATGTTGAATATTGCACAAGTTATGGCCAAAATGAGCGATTTTGACCCATATAATTGACCTTTGACCTTAAAGGATGNTTGAACAAAAAGCAGTCACAGACAAAGTAGCCCACGCCTCTGGTGCTTTGTTGTCAAAAGGGTACAGTAAGAAATAGCTTTTGAATTTTTAGAAAAAAAAGAATAAAATGCAATCACAAAGCCCTTGCATTATGTAATTTTAAGCAAAGGACAATTAATCCTTAAAAAATAACGCCATTGGGAAACATTGGCACTATGCGCTGTATCATTCAAATAATTATTCTGTACAAGTTTGAAGAAAATGGGATTCAAAATATAGAAGTTACGCACAGAAGCTTTTATACGTAATTTAAAAAAAATGGCAATAACTCCTAAAACAATAACACAATCGTAAAACCTTCACAATATGCACTGCAGCACTCGGAGATAATTATTATGTACAAGTTCAACAGAAATCGCTAACAAAATGTAGGAGGAGTTGTGCACAGTAACTTTTATAGGTACTTTTAAACAAAGTGCAATAACTCCTAAAAATAACTCAATTGTGAAAACTTGACAATATGCGCTGTAGCACCTGCATATTATTCTTCTGTAAAAGTGGGGTGCAAATTGAAAGCAAAAATGTAGGCGATGCGCACACATTTAATATGTAATTTTAAACAAAGGGCAATAACTCCTGAAAAATTACCAAATCGCGATCCCTCCTCAATATGTGCTGCAGCACTTGAGGATTAACATTCTGTAAAAGTTTGACGAAAATCAGTCATCATGTTTAATGATATTATTCTTAAATTTTTAAGTTAGCAGATTTGTCATGTAAACCAAATCAAAGATCCTACAGATGTAACACTCTTACCAAGTATTTTAACGCCATGTCTATGAGCTGCATTTGTCCAAGAAGGGGGAGGGATGGTAACAAAATAGTGGCTAAAGTAGACAAACGTGTCTATTATCTGCCAGTGGTAGAAACGGTAGCTCCCAGGGCGACCACAGCCCTGAACCAATCTGCAAATGATAAGGTCACAAGTTAAAATAATTATACTTTTTTTTTGTTAAATGCAACCCTTAAAATTGCTGAAAAGGAATTTCCACAGTTTTGTACAATCTTCATTACAATACATCTACAGGAACAAACATGATTAAAAAGTACATGTATTTTTAGATACATTTAATATTTACAATACAGTTCCAGAGTAAAAAAAATAGAAGGGGCAGGGTTCCCTCTGGGCTTTAAAAAGTTGTCGCCACTTATTTTCGCCAAATTTAAAAAGTAGTCGCCAACAGGGGGCAACATTGGGACAAAGATGATCACGATATAAAAATACAAGCAACAACTTAGCATTTCACAGTATGTTTAATAAGTTGATTAAATAACAGAACATTTAACAATTCATTTAACAACAGCACATTTAATAAGTTATGAAATAACATAATACAACAGTACAATGACAGTATATAACGTAAATCACAAATGCAACACAATAAAATAACAGGTAAATCAACATAAACATTGTTCTTGTCTGGAATTCTTCTTCTTCATGTGTAGGTCTTCCTCCACATCTGGCAAAGCATCCTGAAACTCATCGATGAAAAATTATTTTATTAAATATAACATTTATGTTCAAGCTTTACCCACCCCACCACAAATGCTACAGAACTACATCCTTACTTTTACTCCTACATCCTAACTACAGTTTACTTTAAAATTCGACGACTCTTCACTGATGACCATTTCCTGAAAGCCCTGTCAAAGGGGAACTGCTCTACTTTAGATAGATAGATTTATTTCGGCATAGGAAGCATATACATAGTTCACAACATAACATAGAATAAAATAATAAGCAATTATTAAAAACTATATCATGTACAATAAACTATGACATGCTCACCAAACCAAGGATAACTCAAAAAAGGGCAAGCCCTTATTTCCATTTTAGTCCTTTCCTACTATCTAGGGAAATCCTTAACAACTTATCAAGCCTATTAACATGTAACCTGTTCCTAAGGCAGGTTTTGATCAGGTTCTGTTTGCTGAAGCCACGTTCACAATCAACAGTGCTTACTGGAGCTACCAGCAACCTCTCTGCTGCCTCTGCAGGGTACATGTCGTTTTTCTTAATGGCTAGGTTGGCAGAGTCCCTAGAACTACTCACATTTTTACTGCCACTATCTACAAGGGAATGCATGAAAGTCAGGAACATGCCTAAACTCTCCAGACATCCCTCAAAACCAACACTACACAGGTACTCTGCCACTACATCTACATCCTTAACCTTGCTATCCTTTGCAATGGCTGGGTTAAAAAAGAATGCTCAAAGATGTCAAGACTCCAGCATCATGGTTGTCGGAAAACCTGTCTTGCATGCTTTTGATAATACCTGCTGAAAAAGAAGAACATTTGCCTCCTGTCTCTGCTTGCAACTGTCCCTGATGGTGTGGCCTTGAAACTCAAACATTTCTAGGCCATCATCCCCAGTCCTGGGCTCTGCTGGTACCTGCTGAAGAAATTGAGTTAGTCGATTTCCAGAATTACATGCAGTGAGTTTCTCAATCAACTGGATGGTTGTTGTCAGAAGAGGGCTCACCTCTGCAAAGTCCAGGTCCCGTGTCTGAAAACATTTGGAGAGCACTGCCAGGGGTTGAAGGACATCAGCTAGAAAGTGCACAACATACAAAAACTTGTAGCAAGTGATTGGCTTGTAAAGACTCAGTGCCTTCCCTGATTTCTCCTGTAAAAAAAAAACAGAAACTAAGCTACTGAAGTTCTGGATCATGGCTTCTACTGATCCATGAAAGCTGAGCCACCTAGTGTGAAAGTCCTCCTTAAACTTTCCTGCCTGTCCTGGTGTCAACTTTTGGATTGCCTCCAGCGTGGCGGTATTCTTAGGTGAGAAGCTAAAATACTTATATACACTGTTCAATATTTCCTGCACCTTAACCAAAAAGGGAATAGCATCTGCCCCTGAATAACAACTCAAAGCGAGCCTATGTGCAATACAATGCGTAGCTAACAAGCCTGGATTGCCAACTTTTAGCCTGGTAACTACCCCCGACTTATTACCAACCATGACTGATGCTCCATCTGTACTGATTCCTGTAAGTTTAGTAATGTCAATACCCTTTTCTCCCAGGGTGTTTACAATTTTGTTGTAAATAGTTTCAGCATCAGCCCTGTACAAAGAATCAATAAATAAGAAGTATGTCTGTGGCAATACAACATCAACATTGTTCTTCTCCAGGATTTGTATATACATGATCAAATTCTGATGTACAGGAAGGTCGGTACTCTCATCAATCATAATACTAAACTTGCTACTTTCCTTGATCTTCAGGAGTAGGTCTTCCTCCACAACATCGGACAAAGCATCCTGGAACTCATCAATGGAAGTTGAATGCTGGTATGACGTCCGACTGTCAACACACAGGTCAGCAAGTTTGGACAACCCCTGAAAAGAATCATCACATCATATTGTCTAATGCATAAATGTATAACAATTGGTAAATGTGTTTACTATCATAATATACCTTCATTCGAGTTTTGATGCAATTACAGGATTTTTACCAATGATGCCTTGTAGCTACGTGTTTGCTAAATAAATTAACTTAAGTCAAATCTGAAATAAACAAACATAATTGTATTTGTGTTTCTTATTTATTTACCTGGTACATCATGAGCTTGTTCATCTCTGGCAACATGCTACTCGGCAGATCTTCTTTGGCAAGGAACAGAACATTGGCCATGGCACATCTAACAGCCGCCTCACTCTTGTTGATGGATACATCTGTTGCAGCTTGCATATCTAGACGGAGTGTTGTTGCTTCCGCAGCTTTCTGGTGATCTGAAAATACAAGAAAATGAAATATAGTATTGATATAATAGTAATCAATATATTTGTAAAATTTATTTTCAAATTTGTAGAAAGTGATATTACAACTTCTGCTTATAACAATAATAGCACATATATAATTTTAATGTTTTCTAGCATATGACCCACTAAATAGTGCCCAGAACACAACACAGTTAAATAAGTTTAGTATTTGTGTAAACAGTAAATCTCACCTTTGGTTTTCATGTGCTTCACAATGTTTTCCTTCTTCAACACTGTACATCCTGTAGTAAATGAATTGTGAAGTTTTGATGTTATACAGAGTTCACACAGCATAGATTTTGTCTTTGAGTCATATTTAAGAAACGGAAATTCTGATTTCCAACAGTCTTTGAAATTTCTGTTAGCTGGTGAATTTAGAGTTTTTTGCATTTTTGAAGGAGTCTCAACATTATCTGATTCTAAAGTTTGCTTTTTACAAGGCGTTATACACTCTGAATTTGCCATTTTTATGAGTGAAAAGAGAATATTATGTCACGTTTATATAGCAGCAATCAATTTAAAATGTTTAATTATTGCCTTTACTTACACCGATTGTGCTAAAAACAATGGATACTTACCTTTTTGATTGTCATTGATCTGCTTCGTTTACTGTTACAAACACTTCACACATAAGCGCAAAGTCGGTATATTTCAAGGTTTTCCTATCTCTGAAGCAATAAAACTGACGACCAATTAAGATAACTTGTAACAACACCCCAACACCCCACACATTGATTGGGTATTCCAATTATCACGATAACTTGCTACTTTGCGGCAGTCGGCATGCTCCATTGATTACTGCAGTATCGCTTACGTTATGGAAATCTATAGAATCATGACTGCCGAAAACCGGCTGGTAAACAGAGCGTTTTATGTCATTTAAGGAAATATTACGCAGAAAAAATGTGGATTTTGGCAAATTCGCTATTTGAGAAAATCTGGCGCCAGATTTTTTAATTTGTCACAATTTGCGACAATGGCGATCACAGCGGGAACCCTGAGGGGTCATATAATAATTGCTTGGCATTAGAAATAAAGCTGAACAGATACCTATCCTCCAAATAGCCTCCATGCATGTCATGACAGACAAGTAGTTTGGGGTTATCTAATACTTTTCGTGGTCTTCTGGGAATCCCAGCAACGCAAAATGGGTCTTGGCCTGGTTTCCATGACAACACTTCATCCAGGTCAAACAAGGGTCGACACTGGGGATTTCTCTTGTCCATCAATACCTTGGGACTGAAAAACATCACAACAGTATCTCATCACTATGGTCATATAAAGGGGTTAACGTAAGTGTGTGCATTAAATGTAATAACTAATACATGATGGTCACAGTGGCGTAGTGGACATGGTGTCCGCCTTGCGATAGGGAAATCATGGATTTGATCCCCACTGTGGAGCGTTCTTTAGATCTCCCTCAAAGACATCAAGTACTGGTTCTTGTCCCAGGAAATGGATTCGAGAGCGTTTCAAATAAGCCTTAGGCTTTCGATGCAGTCAAGCTAAAATAAATAGCTTTAAACTAAAATTAAACTAATACATGATGATAAGACTGAAATCATTCTTATATTTCTTTTCAACATTTATGTTGTACAGTGGATTGGTTTTTAACAGATAACTAAGGACTCTTAGTGAAGTTAGTCTCATTAACTAAAGCACACTGTTCGACATCACTAGGCCTATATTCTTTTATCTAGTGCACCTTGAAGTAAATAAGTAAAATTTAACAGTTATAAAAAATGAATACACATCTGCAAAAACAAGAATTGACTAATTAATACAGAATTACAAGATCTGATAAATTTTGCAGAAACTGCAAAATATAACATAAATAAGTTTGTTTACCCCAAAACTTAAAACATATTACTTTTAGTTACTCAATAAAATCATCTAATCATATTGAAACCTTTGACTGTAGCCTCTACACCTATAAGTTCGTGCACCTTAAACTTCAAGCGCATTTATTTTAATGAAAAATTAGCAAACAATACCTTAATGTGAAATATGCTTTCAGATTTATCCTTTGTTTAACCAATAACGAGTGAAATAGTTTGCTTTTCAGATAAAATAACGGAGTTACGTACCTTTAAACATTTGTGTACATCATAGGCTGCGTCACAGAGAATTACCCTATAATATCGTGCACTGAGTTTGATGACGTCTTAGCGAGACTCCGACATGTGTTTATAATAACTGATGTCTGTTTTTTGTGAATATGTGTTTATTACTAATAAATATTTGTTGTTTTAGCTGACTTTCGTGATTAAACTGTATTGAACAGAAGGGTTTAAAAACATGGGTAAACATAAAAAAGAAATATCAACTGTGTTTAATGTTGTCAGAGGTGGAGATAAAGTGTATTGATTAACGGAAAATAGCGAAACAATGGCCAGTGGTCCGTGAATGCACTTAACTTGTGATTATGTGCAACTTTTTCACATTGAATCTCCAAGAAAAACAGTCCGGCATAATCAAAACTAAAGTCTTTTCTTTGTTTGTAAAACAATGTTAATTGATTTTTAATCGTATTGTAATGAACAGTATTCATATTAACAGGTAGCACACTAGAAATACAAAGCGGCCTCAAAGGGAAACAACCCTTACAACACTTTTCTATCAAAACATTTACAAACACGGCGGCGTCTGTCTGGTGAAAGAATTTTGAAGTTTTTCAACATTTTTAAGGCGATTTATATAGGAACGAGGTTAGAAAAACAGACAATATATGTTATTATTAAAGTTCATATCATATTTATTGTGTTATTACATGTTTTTTCCTAGTGATTTACGTCTTTTTGGCTGCGGAAATTATTGCGTTACAAAGTTGAACAGTTTTCGGGCGCGTGCGTTTGAATGTTGCTTAGTTATCGACGTCATCAAATAATGCATGAACTTGTAAGGCTTCACAAAGTTATAGGAATAGAGGATATAGAACTGTCAGTAGCGCTATGTTGGATAGAAGTTAATGAACACGCTAAGAATTTCAGTAGCAATAACCCATATTTTATATATTACATAGTATAACACCGCAAACTTTGTTTGAATAAATTTCACAACAAAAGTCGCGTAAAATAAAATGTCAATTGAAGTACAATACATGTGTCGCGAAAACATATTACGTAAGTTAGAAATCGTTAATTTGTATACTTGCAGATAAAAAATGAACTATATCAGTGATAATACAAAGACAATTATTTTAGACACAATTAAAGACCCAAAAGTCAAAATAGAATTAGGATAACACAACATACAAACACAATAATAATTATGAGTATTAATGAACCGGATGATGACACAAAGATGACCACTTTCTCATTTGTCTGGTTCCCGAACCTTGCAATCACGCAATTAATAGGGGAAGTAACCCTAACTAAGTATTATGATAATAGGTGCTACGGGCAAACCCTTATTTGATGTCTGTTTAAACAACAACAAAAAATATAATTGTTTTAAGATGAATGAATCAAGGACAAGTCTATGAAGCTAGGCTTTAGATATAGCAACCCGCAGTACTGTTTTCTAACTGTAAAGTTTTGTTCTCTTTTATAAACAATGTAAGAATTTAAAATTAAAAAAAAAATCTCGCGAAACAAAAAAGTGGTCGACGGCTTTTGAAGAATAAGAAAGTGTACGTGTAGAAGATCAGTGTAAAAATCATTTTTAATTATTAGGCTTAACCAAATCACTGCCCTGACAACATATATATCTTTACATGTTTCTATTTACAGAGGTGTGACATCAACGTTTTCGTCTAACCCCTATGCCTGAATCCGAATACTTTATGACATTGTTTAACTAAACATGCAAATGATTAGTTATGGTTAACAGTTTTTTTTTAAATAGTCAGCATATTTGTATTCTATTACTACAACTGTGTTTTATTGATGTTGAACATATGCAGGGATGCCATTTAGTTTTAAGGACGAGAGATTATTTCCAAACCTAGAAGGGGAAATAAAGTGTGTGTTTTTTTTACTTAAGCTTAAAAAGCCACGTGTCGTACTTCATTATTTTGTTCCAAGGTCTAAATCATAGTAAATGAAACCCCTGCATATGTAAATGAAAAACTATTTGTATTTAATTAATGTTAATTAACTTTACGAATAATTCTTGCGGGATTGTTTGCATCTATCGTGAAAGACGTGTCTATCCCAATTGCACTGCACAAAATCACACAGACGAGAAATGTCACCTTTGGGCACAACAATCTTTGCATATATTCCACACCATGCACACTGTGAGAGCTAATGTCATGAAGTTTTGAATTTTTCTTAATCCACAGGAATTTAAAGCTGGCTTAAACTATCACTTGTGGCATACATAGATTGAACATAACTATGTTTGCGCTTAAAAAAAATACTAGTAGCTTAAATTTCTGAATGACGGCCAACATCATAAGCTTATTGCTTAATATATGAGTGTACTCGTGGCTTCATGTGTAAGACAAACAAAACATCAACAACAACATAATTATTATCACGAATTTATTGTCATCAACAAGCATTATATTAAATCATCTACCAAACCATATTTGAAAAATAAAAAAAAATCATCTGAAATTAAATGCATTATTTCATTTATTTTCATTTCATTTTATTCTTTTTCATGTATTGAGAGTAAAGATAGTTAATGATTATAGAATGTGGCATTAAACATATAGACAGCAGCTGCTTTATAATATTTCAATAGCACATACTTCAGTAATGTGCACCAATCATAACAAGGTATAACACATATGTAAATGAGGCAGTTTCAAAATGAATATGATTATAAAATAACCCGATTAAACAACTGCATGTACATCCCAATTGATTTAAGTCAAGTTTTTGTGTTTTCAAACTAATAAACAAAATCAAGCATTCAGTATGTAAAATTATACCCTAATCTTCTCGCTCTATTTACTGTTGTAATGTCAAAAGAACGTTCAAGGTTGAATTGGTTAATGTCAGATATCTTGGGAGTGTCCACAGTCATCATCATTAGCGTGTTTACTTTTGAAATATACAGGCGGTCCAGTTGACAGTTGTATCAGTTTGATCAACTTGTACAGTGCGAATCAAAGTTCACATTCAGCGCTCAACACAGGGAGTATAGCGCTCAACACAGGGAGTATCAGACACACTCTTATAAGTTTGCATACATTCGGATAAATTCCAACCACGTGTTTGTTAGTTAAACACTCTTGGCCATGACACTAAATTTCAATGAGTTGAAGTTATGAAAGATATAGAATCAAAAACAAACTCCGCTTTGCCAGCACGCCTTTTGTGGAGAAATAATTACTATATAGCAAACATCAAATAAAATGCATACCATACCCCAGCTGCACACTTTCGCTTCTTATATGGTATACACAATATAATCAGAGACAGTTGACAAGACTAAAATTAAGCTATTCGTTTATTTGGATTTTGTTTAAATTTAAGCATAATTAACGTGCAAAATATTTGACACATGCTTTTTCATGGTACAAAACAACATGATGTGTCAAATGATTTTTTTTAAATGTAGGGATTAAAACATATATGTAGGAGTATAACACACTGTTTTGTAATTAAACTAAATTATTGCAAATGGCGCTACTGCATTATGCACATTTATAATTGAGCAAAATATAACATTCATTTACTAGTACATAATAAACAAGAAATTTGATACTAAAACAACCTAGCAGATATTGTTTAATATGCAATGCATTACTCGAATTCATTATAACACATCAAAATCGTCTCTAAACTGTGTGTGCTTTTTTGCTTGTTTCATGAATTTTATTAACTAATAGAAATACAGAAAAAGATCTACAACTGCCTGGGAAATATCAGTATTAATATCAACAATTCAAACAACATGTCTGATAACTGCAAATTGTTAATTTCACTATTCGTTCATATTGTTTTCACATCTGATATTTGTTATGCTGCATATTCTTTTGGTTACATACAAAGTCTCTTCACAATAATTGCATTTTCTATACAGTCCACTTCTGTTGAACATTACAGAGTCACAATTGCTAATGTTTCAGTCCCGTGCAAGCTTGATAGTTCCAGAATTGCTTCGGTGTTGAGTATTAAGCATGTAGTCAGTTTTGCTCAGCAGAATGCTGCACAGAATGTGTGAAGCCCAGCGCTTGACAGAGCAGCTTCTAGAATACAATGTACAGATTAATTACTCGATATTTTCAATGTGTATGTAAGCACAGTTTGGCACAAATTGAAACGAACATGATCGAGTACGAGATGCAATAATTTATATAATAAACAAGAAATTTGATACTAAAACAACATAGCAGATATTGTTTAATATGCAATGCATTACTCAAATTCATCATAACACATAAAAATCGTCTCTAAATTGAGTATGCTTTTTTGCTTGTGTTTTGCATTTTCTTAACTAATAGAAATACAGTAAAAGATCTTTAACTGCCTCGGAACTATCAGTATTAATATCAACAATTCATTCAACATGTCTGATAACTGCAAATTGTTTATTTCACTATTCTTCATATTGTTTTCACATCTGATATTTGTTATGTGTTGTATATTGTGTGTTTGGTATGTGAATGTCAACACTAATGTGAAGGCGATATCACAAGATACACGAACTTCTATTCTACAATTTTATTTACCATATTTACATGTAGCATGTTAACGTCTATACAGTTGCGCTGCTAGATAGCTAATGCCTAGGGCTTATCGCCGGAGCGGGCTCTGGCGGGAACCCGTAACACGTGGTTGATCACGTGGTTGCAATAGCGTTCTGATAATACAACATTTCCCTCTTCATGAATAAAAAAGAAAGAAATTGAAATACATGCATAAATCAAAATATAACGAGATTAAACTTCATGCATAATTATAGACACGAAGAAATCTATGTAGCGAATTTGTAATGTATTGAGTCTTAAGTGCTTGCACTTATCAGTGATCATTAAAATCATCGGTTATCATACTCTGCTCCGTAGAAGCGCGCATTCCTCTTAACTACTCTCCCAGACCGTGTTGCGTAAGAATTGTCTTCAGAATTGTCTGCAGGTATGACCTGGGCAGTCCTGGCTGAAGAAGCTGATTGGGGTTCCTTAGGGGTATTTGCAAGAATGTTGAAGTCAAGAATGTTGTAGTCTGGTACAGATATGTCTGATACATTTTCGTTAGTTTTGTGTAAAGCAATGCGATTTCTGCGATACACTACTCCTTCTCGCGTTTGTACGGTGTAAGACCTTGGACAATGCTTTTGTATCACTTTTCCCGGAACCCAAATTTTACCCATCTGTATCCTGGGTCATTTACATTAAGTGGCGGGAGGGATCTGACCGACTTATCGTAGTTCTGCTTGCTTCTCGCTTGAGTGTGTTTTGCACTCTGTTTGACCTTGCGGGCATTGATAACCACAGTGCTTTGTTTGTAATCGGCAATACTGATTTAGTTCTGCGATTGAGTAACATCTGTGCAGGGCTGTAGCCACAGTTGAGTGGTGTGTTTCGGTACTCTAATAATACGAAATAGATATTTTGATTGCTATCTCTAGCCTTTTTCATGAGTTTTTTTTCGCGATGCCCACACTTCGCTCGGCAAAACAGTTTCCTTGCGAGTGTAACGGCGATGATGTGAAGTGTGTGAAATTCCACGATTTGGCAAAGTCTGCAAACTCAGTGCTAGAGAATTGAGGTCCATTGTCACTATGCAGCACGTCGCAAATTCCGTTACGAGCAAAATGTGTCTGCAATATTCGAATTACTGTGTTCGACTTAGTATCCGGTAAAAGGTCAATCTCGAAGAAATTCGAATATAGGTCCACTGTCAGAAGGTAATTCCTATTGTCAAAATGAAACAGGTCTGTTGACAAAACTTGGTTAGGCCTGTCTGGGAATTCTGACGTAATCATTGGCTCTTTAGCATTGGAGTCTCTGGGAGTGAGACAAACTGGGCACTGTAAAATGTGCTCTGAGATTTGCTTTTGCATTCCAGGCCAAAACATTTCGGGCTGCATAGATCTCGGAATGAGGAGTGTTTGACCTCTGAAAATAAGGTCATCCTCATAAGAAAGCTCATCCCTATGATTGAACAATTCCGAAACCACGGGGTTAGTTTTGACCGATATTCTGGCCAGCCATCGAGTATCGCCTGCTTCAGAATTTGCATCTGACTGTCGTCACGAATTGCCTGTCTGATAATTTCAAAACGCCTGTCAGTAACCAGAAGTTGCTTTCTGACCGAATGCACGTGTGTGTCCAATCCGTCAATTAGAGTTGGGTACGTGTTATTTACTGAGTGTCTTGACAAATAGTCTGAGACGGGTATGTCTTTACCACGCACATGCTCAACAGTGATGTCGTATTTCTGTAATGACAGAAGTAGTCTCTGCAGCCTGGGTGGCGCTGCCGATAGAGGCTTTTTTATGATTGATGAAATCGGTTTGTGATCACTGTGAACAGTCACGTGTCGTCCGTACGTCAGTTGGTGGAATCGCTTGCAACCAAACACAATTGCAAGTAGTTCGCGTTCAATGTTTGCATACAGCTTCTCACTTGCGGTCAAGCTTTTTGAAGCATACGCAATTGGCCTACCTTTCTGCCACAGGGAGCAACCTAGCCCGTTTTGAGAGGCGTCGCATTCTAGCACAAGGGGCTCCTTGGGGTCAAAGTAACCTAGAACTGGTGCATTCGTAATCACGGCCTTGACTTTTTCGAACGCACGCGTTTGAGGGTTATCCCAGAGGAATTCTACCTCCTTTTGCAAGAGGCTCCTAAGGGGGGCTGTAATCTCTGCGAGATTTGACAGCGAATTTCGCCAGGTAGTTGACCATCCCTAGAAACGTCTCTAACTCGGCTCGAGTTTGTGGGGCTTTAAATTGCGTAATTGCGTCTTGTTTGCTACTATCGGGTTTCAGACCTTGACTGGAAACGACATGGCCAAAGAATGGCACTTCAGTTGCGACGATAATACACTTGTCCGGGTTGAAACGGACACCCTTTTTGAGCTATTTTTAGCGCGTTGCGCAAGTTTTGATCATGCTCCGCCCTTGACCTGCCACTAATAAGAATGTCGTCAACAATACAATAGACTCCTGGTGAATTTTCAAAAATTTCATTGCATTTCTGCATGAAAATGTCACCCGAGGAACAAATTCCGAACGGTAGTCGTAGGTATCGGTACCTTTCAAACGGTGTCGAAAAACACGTCAGCAGGGAAGATTCATGGTCCAGTTTCACACTCCAATAGGCATGTGTGATATCGAGGATGCTAAAGTGTGTAGCTCCTGCTAAGTCATGCGTGACGTCGTCTAACGTCTGCATTGGGTAATGGGGTCTGTATATAGCGTCATTCAAAGCTTTTGGGTCTATGCATACTCTGAGTTTGCCTGTCTTAGGTACTCTATAAGAACTGTATTGTTTACCCACGCGGTTGGTTCGGTGACCTTTGTGATGATGCCATCGGAAACCATGTTGTCAAGCTCAGCCTTAAACCTAGATTTGAGGGCTTCTTGGACTTTACGCGGGGGGTTCACGACGGGGACTGCATTTTCTTTCAAATGCAATTTGACATAACCTGGGATTTCCCCTACACCGCTAAATAGCGATTTGAATTCGGACATCACAGTGTCCTTGGTTAGAGGCGTCTGCTCTTTTATGGAGTTTTCTACTGAATACGTCAATTTGATCAATTTTAGATCAAGTGATGATTTGAGGCCAAGCAATGGAGGGACTTTGTTTCCGACTACATAGAATAATGCGTCTACTTTGTCTGATAAGTAGGAGCAAGGGAGACGTACTCTGCCTATAACCTTAATGAGGTCGCCTCAGTATGAGGTGAGTTTACTGTCGGGGGGGGGGGTCCAATGGGCTGCTCAGCTTAAGATTGCGAAATGTATTGTGAGGGATTATATTGCACTCACTTCCTGTATCAATTTTGAAATTGACCGGAGTAATATTTGACCCAATCGAAATTTGTACAAATGCACGGTCTGGAGATTGTGAAGAATGTGCACTTACCACGTAAACGTAGTACTCCAAATTGTCGCCGTATCCACTGTCACTGTGTCAACAGGCACCTTCCACAGCACTATTGTCAATGTCATGCACAGATTTGTGCGCACTCCGTTGTTGTCTACACTTAAAGGCAAAATGGTTGAGTTTGTGGCACTTTCTGCACTGCTTTCCGAAAGCAGGACAGGATTGTTTGTTTGGCCCATGGTTGTTGCCGCAGTTGTCACAGGATTGCTGTCTACGGTGTTGCTGTTGTTATTGTTGTGGGTACTGCTTATTCGGCGTCTGGCGTCGTTTCGGTCCTGATTTCCGCTTGGATGCGATGGCGTCCACTGGTGTTGCCGTCATTGACGTTGCGCCGGTTTGATCGTAAACAATGTTCATCGATGCCATTTGATGTTGGCAGTATTCGAAACTTTGGGAAATCTCAATTGCCTTATCGAGAGTCAGTTTTTCGCCCTCGTTGATCAGTTTTTCTCGAATTCGTGTGTTGTTGGTACCGATCACCAGTCTGTCCCGGATCATCTCATCTTGGATGTCTTTGTCTTTAAATTGACAATCTTGCGCTCTGAGAAGGAGTCGGGTGATGAACTTGTCGACTGAGTCTGCCCCTTGGACTTCATTGTAAAACCGAAATCTGGCGAAGACGGTGTTAAGTTTCGGCTGCAGGTACGTTTGAAATTTCTTATAGTGTGCCTCAAGACTTGTTTTCCTCGTCGGAGAGCTGCCAGGTTTGATACACGTCTCGCTCTTTGCTGTTACGGAGGTACTACTGTAGTTGTCGACAACGGCAGGTAAGGAAATTACAGAATGCCCGCCGGAAGTTGACGTTGCAGAGCGCATACAGGATCGGATTCACGGTGGAGTTGATGTAGTACAACCAAGTGGCTGAAAAAAAATAACCATAAGCAACATTATTTTGTTCAAATAAAGTTATAATAAAATACATCATAAATATTAGATACTCCGTAACAATACAACTTGATAAAAAACAACTTATTCAGTTCTAAAATGTGTACACATACCACACAATAAGTCACCGGAAAAATAGTGTAAATGAATTCGAAATGATTTATTTAAAGAAGTAAATTTTTCTATTTTTCGTTTCAACATTACAATTGTTACGGACTGCATGTGATTGCAATTTGAAATAAACACATTCAAATGTTTAAATTTCAATTAAGTCATATATATATATATATATATATATATATATATATATATANCAACTCACCAATGTACCAGGCGATTTCAGTAACACATGTAGAACACGATGTATTCCAAACGGCGAGAACGTAATATGGCAGCAACAGAACCAAATGGGCAATTAGAAGGGCGCTAATGACTTTTGCAGTTTTACGGTCGTGTTTCTGTTCTCGATGAGAAAGGAGCCTGTCTGTGCCCAAGGTAGTGACGTGATCATCCAAGTTAGTGTTTCGACTTCGGTTGCCCATGATTTCCGTATTAATATTTTCCGCGATAGCAGGCGTTGGATTGATTTCGTTTGCTTCTGGTAACAAACTGTTCTCAGAAACTGTCGTGATTCCAACAGAACATCCTTGTGTTCTTGCTGAATTCGATATGCTATCGTCCACATCAACAACTGTCTTACAGCATATTGGTATCTCAATCCAGTTCAAGCAACTGTTGCATACCTGTTTGGTACAAGTTACCTTTTCATTGGAAGAATGAAATTCATTTGATAGTGGATAAGTTAAGTTTTTCTTTCGTGACAAAGTTTTGCAATAAATGCACACATAGAGCACTATTATTATCAACATTGGTATATAAAATGCCAGTAGTGACAATACTATTTTAATGCTATGAAAAAAAAATGTTAGATCACATTCTGTTGCTTCAACTGTTCTTTGCCCTTCGATATATTCCCAAGAAATGATCAATGGCGTCCAGAGCAAAAACGATACAATCCAGATAATGGTTATCGTATTGCAAATCTTCTTTGGTGTTCGTCTTATCCTGTGTACTATAGGCCTGGAAACACCCAAATATCTATCAAAACAAATAACTAGAATGTGCGCCATCGATGCGGTGGAGAAAGTGTAATCCATACACAACCAAATATCACACACCACAGGTCCAAACGGCCAGTAACCGATCACCGTGTAGACGCCGTACAGAGGTATAGAGACAAGACCAATAATCGTGTCAGTGACCGCCAAACTCACGAGAAAATAATTACTTAATATGCGTAGGCTTCGATTCTGTTTGAAAGCGATGATGACAAATATATTGCCAACGACTGTCACAACAGTCAAAATGGTCAATGCAAATGAAATCCCTATTGTTTCCGCTGAACTTAACATGTCTGACGTTAAATGTGTCGTAGTCCGTGTATATACCACTGTATCCAGCAATGTAGTATGGTTATCTAAACACTCGTAAACATAAATACATATGTAAAAGTCAGGTTTCTAATTGCGACGTCAATTGTTCGCACTCCTCTTGTGTATTTGTGCTCTTCGACGACGAACGTATTGCTCTCTAATATAAAAATTGCTCTGGTTGTAACGTTTATTTTCACTGTGAGTTGTGAAGTTAATGTTTGCGTGCAGCACGCTATTAATGCGGTTAAAATTCCGATTGCGTTGACCGTTCAAGGGCGCTTACTTCCGCTTTAATCATTTTATGTTTCATTAATGGTTAAAAATTTTCTATGCTTTAAAAGGCAAATATGCACTCGCTTTTAATAATATACTAAAAGATGGTCTTATATTTCCTGAAAACGTTTTCAGACTTTTAATTTCCCATTATGTGTTCAGAATCCAAAAATGTATATTAAGCATTTTCTGTTTTGTATTGCAAATGAACTGACTTCCGGCTATAAATCACTTCTTGGAGAAATTATTTCTTACAAGAAAAAGAAAACATATCAATTGATAAAGTGTTGATAATACGACAAATTACGCTTTAATATTGTTAAAATAATCACTAGCTCGTAAATTTGGAAACAAAGGACAACATGTTATATAGTGAAACCCGTCGGGTAACACAATAGGGAGTTACATAATAACTAACCACATAACACATGTAATTGTTTGTTTCTTGCTGTTTAGGTTTCAATTAAAGCAGAGTCCAACACCACACAAATTTATACATCATAAAGCATTCCGTTTTCAGAATGTAAAAACTCGTTTTGTAATTTTATAACAACACCTTTTAATAAATAGCTAATACAAATGGATATTGATGATTTCTTGCAATATGAAGAAGCTACACAAAACAACTGAAAAGTTGTTTATAAGCAGGCATTTGTATTAATGTCATTCTTAATAAATCTGTTTATATTGTTGTGTTCTCAATATAACATGTTCACAGTCGATTCAAATAAGTAAAATATGCTTGTAACTTAGTTATCCGCGTGTAATTACCAACATACTTTACAATTATTGTTGCACTTCTCGTGGTAAAACAACAAAAGTAGTAATCTTGTCCAACATTGATGTCTTGTACCACGGGAACTTCTAAATGTATGCCAAAGTCTGGCTTCATGCAGTTAAATAAATTACATGTTTAAAAAATTGCTTAATACAATAATCTACATGCATAATCTTACCGGCAAAGACAACCAGTATTTTGAGATATGTGCCTTCAGGCGAATCAAGTGAATCACAATACAATTTCAGTTTAAATTAAAAAAGTGATGACTGAACGAAAATGTTCATCACAAAAGTTCTGTAATTCACGAAAGCAAATCAATATTCTTAATGTTTATTGTAATATCATAGTCAATATCAAGGGATCAAGGTCAGTTCGCGGTCAGTCTGTCGGGGAATTGCTATTTCAACGTTACCGCGTACACTTAGACAAAACTATAATTATATTTAGACCAGACACATATTCGTCGTATTCAATTATGATCATGTACACATGGCATGTCAATAAAAGACAATAACTGCATTATGGATACAATATTTGACGAATACGAATTGTTCCAAAAACTTGTGCAACATATATAGCATGATCCCGATGATTCCCAATACTATAAATAATCGGATAAACAAAAGCAATGTCCGGCAAACCACGCAAACAGGTCTTTTCGAATAAAGCGCGTTCACATAATTTGAAATATGTATGGTAAATTCGTTTTTTGCCAGTCAATTTTGCTACAGTAACTAGTAAATAGTTACGAGTAAGTAGGTTTTCATTTTATCTGGGAATACACTGTACACATGATGACTTGCCGCTGTTATTACTTATAATTATCATACACACCTTTCATCGTATTAAGTCATATAATCACTTTGTACAATCTTTATCGAATATGATATGGATTTTTCATATACTTTATTACACTTGATGCACTTGAAATAATTCAATTATGAGATTGATCAAAACTGACCCCATTACATTCTGAAGTGTTGTAAAGGCAAAATAAAATGATGCCCACTAACATAGATCAAAAATTTAAATCATTCATCGTACAATTGAGTGTTGAACTAAACATTTGGCATGTTTTCGATAAGATATCATTGATACCAGTTGAACACAGCGTTACTCCAGGTTTTCGTTCTAGTTTTTATCTAACGTGACATGAGGATTCTTACTTGTTTTAAGAGGTCTGGTCCACATGTTTGTTTAGTTCACTCTCATTCTGATTCATATGTGCATCGTGAAAAATACCCAATTCTGATTGCAGAATCAAGATCTCTTTTGTTGCTGAGAATCTTTTTTAAATGATCCCGAGATTGAGTTCCCATATTGCCAATCATTATGATGCAATTAAAGTGAAGTTATTGAAATTGCTTTCAATCTCAATTTAAGTCACAACAATACTTTCGCCAATCACACAAATTTGCTGTTAACAATTGAAAATTGAAAATGTGTTTGGATTAATATGTTATGTATTTATTCCAATGTGATTTATTTATTTGTGCCTATAAGCAAATATTTTCGCGGCATGTTAGATAAAAACTAGTATAACACCTTGATTGACGCTCTGTACATATTCATTGCTTTTTGTCGATAATGTATTTTGGGGAATAGGGAGCGCTATGCTTTATACGTGTGTGCATTAAATCACTGTTCAACTGGAAAAAAATTCTTAACAATGGAGGGGAACTCCTGTTATTAGTCTAGACGCGCAGGCGTCAGATTTCAATTTATTTTAGGCGAGTGTTATGCTATACACTATATCAGGTCCCTTTGCTATCGTTTCGCAGTACATTATCGACAAACAAAGCAATGGATATGCATTTTATGTATATTTTGTGGAATAGGAATACCCTTATAGTGTTGATCACTTAACAGGTTTTGTTCTGTAATTCTCCATAACGGCGGCGTATCTGTAAATGCTTTTTTTCCAACGAATACTTTAAAATCAATAGTATTATTTCTTTCTTATAGGATATTACTGTTCAAAATAAGAACTTTCAGTCTGCATTGGGAGCGTCTCTAGTAACGTCAACGCTCTAAATAAAGGACTAAATTATGTATCAGATATGTGTTGTTCTTGGCTTATAAACCAACACAAACAATTTAAATGTTTAAACAAAGGCCGTTTCTTTCGTTTGATATATTCATTAATATCATACAATAAACAAATACGACTAGCAAGTACTTCAACTATTTAAAAATTCTGTCTTTATTAGATTAATATAGGGAAGGTATTTTAATAATTATATTTCTATGTTCGAATGAAGATTTTTAGCCTTTTTTGAATGCTGATGTCAAATACATAAGTTACATTTTGTTTATTGACAACATGACACACAACATATAAAATATTCCTTAATATGGTTGGAAGTTCTACTTGTATTGCACACATTTATACTGCATATTTCAAGTTCGTGTTATAAACTTTTCCTTTTTTTTGACTGAACACTGAACTTATAATAATTCCGAATACATAAATAAAAATATGCGTTAAAAGTAAACATAACAAATATATATGCGTTCAGTATAATTGATTTCAAATTGGTAAATCACATACAAGTTACAGTATGATATGTTTAAAGTCTTAGTACGTAAAAATAATGAAGAATAAATGGACGCATTTGAATTGAGAATACGAAACATAAACAAATTATACTCAGTCACGTAGATGTTTATTTTATTCATGTGTTTTTATTAAGCAATCATGTATATTTTTATTAAATGTAAAAGCAGTTGAAATGGTACCGAAGAGTCACCACATTATCAACTTATCAGAATATTAAGTTAAAATGGATGCACATCTAAATTCATATAATACAACTGTGTTCCTAATTATTGAGAAACAGCGAGCTTCTTTACGAAATCCGTTCACAAACAAAATTAAAAATATGCATAAATACTCGTTAAAAGTAGCTTATCATTATAGTTAGGATATGAAGGATATTGGTTGACAATTGTTAGATTTTTGTTAAAAAAAACTATTTTTATTTCATGCTTTTAAACCGCGATATATTTTTTAAATGCGCAAAATGTGATAAAAAAGTCATTTTATTTTTTGTGTTTTTTGACACCATTTATATGACTTCATACGATCGAAAACATATTGCTTACCACTGTAGTTGGAAGATAGTGCTTTAGTTTGTGCGTCGCTTATGCTAAATTATATTTTTTTATTGAAGTTTATTATAAGTTTTCTAATGTTTAATATATTGAAATTTGAGTTTACAATGAGGTTATTTAACAGAACAGAACAGAAGAACAGAACAGATATTTTATTTGATTTGTACATAGTACATCATCATATACACATATTATTATATAACAATTTATAACATCACGTATATCAGTATAACATATATACACGGATTAATGGACATTTCAATATAACATAACACAGCACGTAAAGAGGATGATCAGTTTTCGTTAACATTTATAATTTCGTTTCTAATTTCCAAGCTTTCTTTAATATATTTTGCAAATTTAATCAATACAGATTTGTTTTCAGTTTGCAATAGCTCAATAAATTTGAACATTGATGGTCGTACATAATAATGTTGGTAACCAATTGTTTAATAACTATTTAAAAATAATAGTTTCCATACAACTTTGCACCAAATCAGAGTGAATTGAGCAAACCTTATCATTTCACTCTGACACTAACCAATTGTTTAATAAATAAATTGTTTAATAAATATTTAAAAATAATAGTTTCCATAAAACTTTGCACTAAATCAGAGTGAATTGATCAAACCTGATCATTTCACACCAGCCAGAGTGAAATGATCAGGTTATCATTATGAAGTATTTTCAACTAATTCACATTTAAGCATGAAATAAAATGAATTTACTTTATTCCTTTGTAAATATTAAACGTTCTAGACATCGCTCCCATATCTTTTAAGAGGAGGTTCGAATTTAAATACGTACACTCTAAGTTTAAAGTAAACATACTGCCTGCCTTCAGGTCATATAGCGGAAATGGACCCTTGTTGTCAAACAAACTGACATCGCATTGCGGATATAATACGTGTGCGCAATTTTAGTACATACGAAGAAATAAAACAAAAGCAACAAACGGATTGATTACGTGAAGAAGAAAGCGATACTATGAAATGATTGGTCTAGACATATTTGTGCAGTTTGCACTTTTGTTTCGTAGTTTGTTACCAAAGGGTACATATAAGTTATCATAAAACAATACACAACCGGTCATGAGGTTAGCATACTTTCGTCAATATAATTATAAGAACAATAAAATAATATTAAAGTTTTACGAAGTCGACATAGTCGAAACATCTAAATTTAAGATAAAGCTCATACAAATAAGATACGAGGAAAACAGTGATAATTTAAATTAAACATTTTCATCCGTTTGGTAATACTTTAATGGACAAACACATGCATTATCTGGCGTACTTTGGAGCATAATGCTAACTTGAATTACGCCACCATTCGAATAAGCGGAGTTAATTTGCTGTGGACACCTTTCCGTCGGTCGGTGGCGATAGTTTGGATGGTTAAATTGCAGATCATCTTTTTTGATCATCTCTTATCCGCAAGATATATTGATAACGTTTAACATCAACCATATTGGTAGGCTGATTACTTGATAAGGAAAGGAAGGGGAAAAGCATATCGAAGTTTAGATGAACAGGTCAAAGATCAATGTCGAAGGAGATCGATCTCATGAGTAAAATGTCAATTTTTATACAACACCATCTGAAGATTGGACACTTCATTCCATCAGTATTTGATTAATTGTGGTTCTACCTGCAGTAAAGGCGTGCATGCTTATTACGTCCTTTAACATGGTGTCTACACAATTTGGTTCAAGTGAGTTGCATTACTTATATATTATAACTGTTGGGAATTGATATAATTTAACATCCATCAAAGTTTGAGGATGGCGCATACAAACACACATTTCTTGTATCATTTTCTTGTCCGTGACTTCGTTTTGATCAGATTAATTATTTTATAATATGTGTTTTATAAGTCATATTTCCTCATAATTATTTGCCAAGGGGTAATCGTGTTTATGACACATTCGTTTTGTATGAACTCATTTGGCATATAAAATAACCTTCTTACAATATATGTGTAGCGAATACATTTATGTGGGCACTAATGATGTTCCATGTTGCATAAAATGCAGTATAATCATATACTGCTTAATATAACGTTGGTGAAAATGTAAATGAAATTCACCTTGCGTTGCCTCCGCCGATTTTCTTGACAAAATGTTCTTTAGAATACAAAATTATGTCTCCTAATGATATTTAATTGTAACACAATAACTGCTTAATGACAGGACTCTGCAACACATTTAGTATTTTTATTAATTTTAAGTACCGATATCGTTACACTTCACACATTGTAATTGCACTGTATTATATGTAGACGACTTTGTAAAGATCTATTGCAAAATAAGGTAAGATCTATAAGTATTTTATAAATTCAAAATATATTATCAAAAAACGGAAGATCAAACAACGTCAATAAATTTGCCACATGTCCATTCTTCTTCAAATTATGGATGCAAAAAAAGCATTGTCATTTAACATAAATTAAACTGATCAAAATAAATGAAGCCTCAATGCACCTTGATATGCACTTTATTACTATTTAAGCTAAACCAAGTTTTCGGTTCACAGGATAGCCATTTGTTAAAATGGATTCATTGTTCCTTTAAAGATATGTTAAATTGTCAAGCAAAATACTTGACATTGATATAACATAGACCATTCGTAGTCTCATAACGTAATAATTGTTCAAGGGAAATTGAACCAGTAGACAGATTATAAAATGTTACTATCCATCCCCAATAGCAGGTTAGTCAGCAATGTTTAGAAAACCTAAACCACTAGCCAAAGTCAATGGTTTACGTGTCCCTGTCTAGCAAAGAAACACATCTATATTCGACCAATGTTCATGAAGTATATGTATCACATCATTTTTATTAGTTAATGTCCTGATTTGACTATAGCGAAAATAAATTGAATGAAAAAAAACTCATGCAACATGTACAACATGAGTTGTCCGCCTGAAATACAGGATGTGCTTTGTTTATACAGGCTTGATGATTGTATCGACGTATTTAATACTTCCTAATGGAATCTAAAAAGTGGTATGCAATGGTACAATTAAGAATTACGTTGGCAACAATTCATTGTTACATTTGATTGGTTTCTCAGTATCAGTGCATTTGAAAGATTTAACAGTTTAACATACACATTCTTACGTTAACAATATTATAATGCAAGATATTGTCACATTGCAAAAACATACACATTCTTACGTTAACAATATCATATTGCAAGATATTGTCACATTGCAAAACACTTCAGCGGAAGCATGCCATTGAAAACGGACTACTCTACCGGACGAAAAATAATACGCTGCAAAACAAAGCAATTGACATATGCCAGGCACAGACAAGTGCATTAAATACATAAGAGCCTCCTCACAAGTAACAGATAATTTCAGAAATGAATGAAAAATACTGGCTACACATACATTACCACATTAATTGCCAATGCATTCATGATTTGTGCGTTCCGGCAACCCTACTCTAAATTTGCAGGATCGGTAATTGAAAACCAACATGTGTGCGATAGGCGTTTAAATTTATAGATGTTTTAGTTTAAAAGTTCTCCATATACAAGAAGCCGGTTAATTTACTTCGTGTAAATTTGTTTTCAGTTGAGGACTTTTGGTCAACAGGTAAAGAATTGATAAAATAGACCTTGGGAGAAATTGATTTACAACAAGTATAGCCAATGGCGAAAACAATCAGCAAAGAAGTTGTGAAACTTTTGACTTTAGAATTGGACCAATATGTTAACAGGAGTATCTAAACCTCTTCACAAATATAGCATACACAAGCGGATTAATCATATGATTAACAAAATAAATCCTGAAGAAAAAAGAGAAAAAAGAAAATTCACCGGGTTCCATTGTCACTATTTTCCCAACTCTTAATGACAAAATAATATGCGTTAAGTACGTCACTATAAAGACAATAGTCAATATGAACCAAATCATGGTCTTGGTTGGAAAACCATGTCGTTGAAGCAATGGCGTACGACGTTTACCACTTCGGCCACTGTCATTGACCCCAGTTTGGATGTCAAGCATGTTGTTGTTTTTCTTTCTGATAGAAAGGTCGTAAGTTGGTTCATGCATTATCATGTTCGGATCAAAGATCATGGAAGTTTGTGTCAAATCAAATGAAGAGTTATTCCGCTGCAAAAAAATAGCTTTAATCTGCTTTGCTGCAGTTCGCATCACACACGTATACAGGATTATGTATGTCAGAGAGATACCACCAAGTAATATAATGAATGTCCATTTGTAAATTATTCTCCACCCTGATTCTTCAAATCTTTCTTCTGTTTCACACAGATGTATAGTTGTGTTCGTTCCGTATTTATTCACCATCGTCGTCGTATTAATTCCACACATGATAGTACCAGGAATTGCAAGACATATCGGGAACACCATTGCAACTCCAATTAGTACTTTCACCGCCAATTTAGGTGTCATTTGTTTTTTAAATGGCTGCACCACCTTTCGGAAGCGATCCACTGAAATAACGAGTAGTGCCAGACATGAAGACGAGGCTCCAAACACATTAAAGAAGCACTTAAATTTGCACTGTAAGGCGTTTTCGAATTCGAAAAAGTTCCTTTGTTTGACCATCTCCGCAGGTATAAGGGTCACACAGGTTATGAGATCTATAACAGCCAACGTCAAAACAAACACTTTGAAATTATTTCTCCTGTACTCTCGGCTTAATGAAAATACAATTAGTATCAGGAGGTTACCAAGAAAACCAAAGAGTGTAAACACTCCAAATGTAATTGTCAGAGGAAGCAGAGCGTCTGCATATCGCCTGTTGAGATCATCTAAGAACTCTACATTTGGTGAACTGTTGGTCAAGTTTGATCCATCATCCGACAGGGTATTGTAGGCCCACATTTTTGAACACCTGTAAGAAGGTGTCACATCATTAGTTTAATTAATTGGTACCGACATCATATTTCATTATATGCGGCAAATTAGTGTAGAATACCAGTAAGCGATCATCTGATCACTTCACGTTAGCGTAGTGCAAATGTTTAAGGGACTGTTAAATATTTGAAATACCTCTTTTTGTTATTGTAAAATTTGATTTGTAGAGCAAGATGCACACACTAAGGGACTAATTTCCCACAACAGAATTGAGCATATTTTTTTTTTTACATTTTACGTCATATTTATGACGTAAAGTTAAAAATAAGTTATGACGCGCCAGCAAATGTATAACATTTACTTAATTATTCTTTCAAGAGCATACAAAATAAATGTTGTTGATCTCTGTGTCAGGTTTAATTAACATTGTATGTGTGGTCATATACAATATAGGTATGTTGATTTGTTGCTACGCCACTCGTGAAAATACGATAAATGTGACCACTTAAAATATGATAATACGATATTACACTAAAATAAATACATATCTAAATGAGTTTAGCTTTAAAAAACAATATATATAAATGGGTATAGTTATTTTGCACGTTCGTAGCTTTGTAAACTTTATTGTGTAACAAATAACTAAATAATGTTAACTTAACCTTTACAAGGTTATGTAGCATCATAAAATGTCACAATAATCAAAATAAAATAAAATATCTATTAATTTAATTTAATATTTGAATATTGTTTTATATATATACATTTCATTGTATACAAGTAGATTTATGTTTCCGCGGCAATTGCGACTGATTTCAGTTAAATAATAACAATGCTATCTAGCGATGATTGTACCATTATACATTTTGTATTTTACAACAGAAACGGTGACCAAAATGCGTAAACACATAACATGTAAGCTAGATTAAGCTCTAATAACCGATAATTGACTGCCAAGTTTAATATAGTTTGATGCTTTAGCGATAATTTATTAATTAACTAAAAGTCGCGGAACAAAATATAATATTGAAAATAAAATGGAAACGATATCATTTATCCGTCTTCGACTATCATACATTATTTGATCAATTCAAATTGTCGCAAAAAATATTCATGAAAAAAAAGCATTAACATTTGCTATGGAAGTTATAGTATCGTTAGCTGCTAATTGAATAATCAAGTAAAGGCCTAGTTAAGGACAGATAATCCTCTCCCCATGTGGTGTTTCAGTCGGCATATTGATACTTATACACGGTATGTTTGCCCACCTTAATATCTCTAATCATGATCTTGTCTCTCAGGTGACTGAGACATGGCTATTAAGGATTTCAATAATGAATTATTGTATTGCAGTATTAAATAGAAATTTGTTGAATGTATTGTTTATACAACAAATACTACTAGAACAACACAAAATGACCAATACTACTGCTACTACAACTACAATAACAGCAACTACTACTACTGCTATTACTACTACAACAACACCAACAACTTTAATTTTCTTAAAGGTGTAAACAATTAAATTTTCCAGTAAAGTCAACCTTTGATTGGACTTAATTTGTAAAACAGACTTTTGTCAATTTGACCTCCAACAATTTTCTATTAATTGGGCCTTTATTGTGATAAAGATCCCCTTTTCTTGTGGAGATAAATGATATTGTTAAACAGTGGTAGACTGAGAAAAGAAAGGTTACAGTTAACTTGTCTTCTCTTTCTTCTTCATATTTATATGTTTTGGTTCTTTTTACTGTATTAGTATTAGTAGTAGTTTTATTTATATTTTATTTTTATCTTAAGAAAAAATCATAATTGATAAATTTATGGGTCGGCTCACAAATCACACTTCACAAGTTTTGGACAAACATGCATGTGTTATAAACATAATTTAAGGATAACAAAGATCATAACTAATCTTTATTTTGATTAACTACACTCAAAGTATAAAACTATAATTATACATAATACAAAATTGATTAAAAAAAAAATCAAAAGAAACAACTGTCATGGTATATTATTGAAAGTAATCTTATCGGTCGGAACTTATTAACATTCATTATGCATGGTCGCGAAAACACAGTGTATACTACCAATGTGAATTGTTGTTTGCTAGCTTTTTTGTCTTTAGGGGGGGGGGAGGCTATTATAGATGGGTTAAAGTAGTCCTTCACATAACGAAAAGTCACGAAACAATCATTGGTATAGTAAACATAAAATTGCTAATAAATTAAGCTATCCTATATAATGTTCTATTATGTTAATTTAATAGAAATCGTTTGACCGAGTTAACTTGCCACTAAAACATTTCAGAACCTAAGTCTTATCGGTTACTATGGAAACGGTGTCCATTTTATTGCATACATCACATGGTGTCTGTATGCCTCTTTCAAGCTACGGGTCATTGCATTCTTTATACTCCCTATCTGATTAAATTATGGTCATCATTATACTTGACATCGTGATAAAATCGATCACAATTATAGTACCAACAAAACAACATTACTAGTCCAGCTTTTGTCTACATTTTCATAATTTGCTTAAATAAAATTGTATTTATTTTCATATGAACGCGTTCGCTTATACTAATGTTTATTAATACATTGCATATGTGTACGAGCAAAAATGTTTTCCGATGAAAAATACAGAGGAAAACTCCGTTCCTTTCCAAACTGTTTTAGCAATAGAACTATTTAAAATGTATACATTGCATGCCTTATAAACATTTCACTTGAGAGATAATAAGCACATACGTTTTTGAAACGCATTGGATCATTGTCGATTTTATTAATTATACTTGGGAATGGGATTATAGACAATCCCAGAAATCGATAACTCCCGGATTACCCGCCCCTGAATAGACAATCCCAGAAATCGATACCTCCCGGATTATCCGCCCCTGAATACTCTCGCGCGCCTCCAAAACGGTACTGAAGAAAAAACATGGACCTATATATGTTTGTATAGGTCCCAACGCAAAACAAGGAAGCGAAACGGTTTTATTGAATATATTTGAAGATTTAAATAGTTTCTGTTATCGATCTGACAACCACATAATAGTTCGTTTTTTTTTTAAATATAAGTTATTACGTAATTAGTAGAAATAAGGCTCATCTGCATTCTTTTATGAGTAATAAAACACAGCATGGACATGGACCTATTTGTGTAGGTCCCTGGCATAAAAAAAGTATTGATTGTCATTTAACATGTTATTAAAAGGTGACGCGTGATATCTTATCTTAATTACGGTATCTACACATGTGCAGACATGTGGTGTCACTGGTAATTTTAATCTTAATTCTCAGACGTTATATGGAAAAGGTTTAAAAGCATTGAATAAGTTATTTTCAAATCTGAAAAAATACGAATGTAAACCAAGAGTAGCACTGCAGTTATTTGATGCTTTTGTTTCTGCTATTATTACGTATGGGTGTGAAATATGGGGGTTTACCAAATCATCACAGTTAGAAAGGCTGCATTTAAAATTTTGCAAAGCTACGCTTGGTGTAAGACAATCTACAGTTAATGTAGCTGTATACGGTGAACTGGGTAGATACCCATTGTATATAAACCGATGTGTACGTATTATAAAATACTGGTTAAAGTTAAAGGATAGTGATAAAATTATTACCAGGTCAGTTGTAAAAGATGCTATGTTCAATGTTAGTATAAATAGAACGAATTGGTTTAGTAAAGTTAAGAACCTTCTTACACGTTACGGTAATTACTATGTTTGGTGTAGTGACATACCTATAAATGCCAACCAGTTTATTTGTTCATTTCGGCAAAGGCTAGTTGATGAATATTTGCAACAATGGCAAGAAAATGTTACAGATAGTAGAGTTTTAACTTTGTATAAAACACTTAACCTGTCACATGGATTTGAATCTTATCTAGATCTCATTGCATCGAGAGATCTCAGAGTTGTTTTTACGAAATTACGTATATGTTCCCATAACTTGAGAATACACACTGGTAGATACGAAAAATTGGATAGACATTTACGTTATTTGTCAAATCTGCTCTACCAATGAGATCGAGGACGAATTTCATTTGATGTTTAAATTTACAGCATATGCTCATTTAAGACCAATTTATAAAAAAAAAACATTATTATAGAAATAGACCTAGTAGCTTTAAGTTGATACAACTGTTTAATACAAACAACAAATCTGAATTGTTTATGTTAAGTAAACATATATCTTAAGCTTTTAAAATTCGCAACGTAGCATTGACGGATTTATAACACTGGTCATTGTATACAAGACTAAAGACTAGTCATTGATAGAATACATTACAATAACAGCTAGTTAATTGATTATAAACTATTTTTGTTCCAACAATACATATTTATTACCATATGAAATTAATCATGGTACCGACTAAGCATGAATATTGAGTGTATTTAAGTTCATCCTGTTAAATAGATGTGTTAAATAATGACCCATACTTCATTGTATAATCTTGTTGTATTAATTATTATATGTATGCATATATATAACACAAAAAACTGTAAAGTTTACGTGAATAAAATATGTTCTGTTCTTCTGTTCTGGTGTCACGGGCAAACCCATAAACGCTTTTAATCCACACTTTGAACATCGCCTCCCATTTAGCGAAATCGTTCGCGCCTTTATCGCGGATGTTTTTTTTTCAAGAGATTTATGTTGCTGTCATTAATAATCCGTAATTAACGAAGAAATAAATCACTTATTTTGTTCGTGTTTTTATTTTTTAATCGTAAATTTAGACCGTATTACGAAAATTTAATAAAGACATACGTTTAGGAAATCTAGAGAACACAATTGGAACTATTTAAGTTCATTTGAGGCTCATTATTTTTTATGTTGAACTTTTCAATCGTGAATTAAGATGTTATTCAGAAAATTTAATAAATAATGAAATCAGATAAGTAAATATTGAGAACAGCCCAAACAACGTTTATTTCAGGCAATTAACGTTGATTTTACATGTAAAACGTTATTTAAATAATAATATAAGAAAGTTATAGACAAAAGCTGATATTTCCTTTTCAATAAAAAAAGTTTGGCATGTCCTGACATCTTACACGGTTTTGCAAACGAATAACTCCGGTACTTGTTCATTTAAAATCACAAAATTCATTTCCGGCTAGATATTTTTGAATTAGCTTCAGAGCGATTTTTAAATAAAAGATTGCTCAAAACCACTTTAGTTTTAGACTAAACTAGAAACATAATTTCAATTAAAAAAAAATTCTCTACCTGAAATCTCACAGAGTTTCGCTAATAAATATTTCCGGACCAATTTTAGAATCACAAACTTCATTTCGGCTATAGATTTGTATATTACCTTTAAAATGACACTTACAGGGGAAATATTAATACCGAAATGGTTACTGTTTAGACAAACAAAGATATGTACTATTCAATGAAAAAAGTCGTCTTCGGTCTTTAATCTAACAACGTTTCTTAATGAGTATCTCCGGAAAGTATAGAAAGTACGGCATTTAATAAGAAATGATATAGGCTTAAACAAAGGCAGATATCAATAAAATTGTCTACCTCGACCTTAAATCTATCTAATTAATATCAAAGATATATAAATTAAAAAAAAAATTGGGTTGAATTGATGTTTCCAATCTTTGTATATTGATAGATCTTTGTTAATATCTCCGGCACTATTTACGCTAAAATCACAACGTTTACTTCAGTCTTTAGATATTTCTATACCTTTATAATTATCCTTGAATAATTGTATTCCACAAAGAATAATTGAATTTTATACAAAGGCATAACTGAAAGGTATGCTAAAAAATGCAAACTCGGCCTTAAACATAACGTGTTGTCACTGAATATTGTTGCAGAGACACATATTTTATGAATCTATCGTGTATATGTTTTATTTACGTTATATTGATTAACGATGTGATACACATCGACGCTTGGTTTCATGTTTCACTTGTTTTCAATCCTACTGTGCGAAGTCATAAAGTACTGTTTATTGGAATAAAGCGGGTGTACACTATGATAACGTTGTAATCTGCCTAATTCTTCAGTACCGTTTTCAGTAGCGGGTGACGTAATAGCCAATATGGCGTCGGTCAATTTATCGATTCTGGGATTGTCTATATGTTGTCTTTAAAGTAAGAAAATCTGTATAAATCTTTTTGATCAAATTGAGTCGTTGTGTTTTTGCTGTGATAGTGAGATGAACATCAGGAGGTAGATATTTATGATAGTGAAGATGTTGATAATGAAGATAATGATGGTTATTGATGGTTAATGATGCTGATCATGCACATGGTTCTACAATGTCTATAATAATTATGATGGTAGCGGTGATGGCGGTGATGTTTTGATGATTGTTAGGATGAGGAGGATGATGCACATGCTTCCGATGCGACTGTCGCTGCTGCTAATGATGATGATGATGGTGGTGGTGGTGATGATGTTGTTGATGATGATGATGATGATGATGATGCTGCTGATGATGATGATGATGGTGGTGGTGGTGATGATGATGATGATGATTAGGATGATTAGGATGATGATGATGATGATGGTGATGATGATGATGATGATTAGGATGAGGATAATAGGATAATAGGATAAATAGAATTTTATGTGAGTTTTGGATAAAGATCAAGTTTATCATGCTCGGCACGAACCATGGTAGCGCTCGACGAGACTCGCGCTACCATCATTCTTAACCTCGCATGATAAACTTTGTCTTTATCCAAAACTCACATAATATTCTCTATTTAAATAACGTGTCATTGTATACAATCCTTCAAATACATATGATAAGATGATTTAACCTAAGGGTATTTTAGTTGCATGCTTATCAGTCATCGATCATTTATATTTTTTTTAAACATTAGACCAGCCTCAATCAGGTTTGAAATTGTATCGTATCTTAGATCTCGTCTTCTTTTCAGCCACATTCGTATTTGATCCGGTATTTCCATAATAGAACGGTATCATTGTCTCATTTAATTGTATTTTGATCTCGAAATCTGGGGTAAACAAGCTATGACAATGATGTGATGGTAATGTTAAATAACCAAAACGTGTACTGTTATTATTACTGTTCAAAGTGTGAGGATCGGCATACCATTAAGCCTGTAGACGTTTCAATGCGGTGACCTCAGTTTACATTACGTGTTTGATAAGTGTTTTGTTGTATTATGTATTTGTTTTGCAATGACATAAACATAAACCTGTCGAATGGAAACAATATATATATATATATATTTAACCACACTCCGGGAGTAAATATTTGAGCTTGATATATTATGCTAGTACGTTGAACCTTAACTTGTAACGTGTAATTATAAACGTCTGAGAAATCAGAAAGGTTCCACTATCTGTATTATAAAGGACACGTACTGCTCAACCATCCAAACACACCTAATATTTTGTGTTTAAGTGGGAATTTATTAAGATGGTAAATGAAAATCCAGCAAGCTAATTGATTAGTACCATATGATGTTATTTATAGTTTTAGAGAGTTTTGGTTTCCACGACAATACTAAAGTTAAGAAGCATTCCTGGACAGTTTCAAAGAAACTCCATTTGCGATTTTTTTATATTAAATTTAGCCGCTTTAGTTACTTTACATTTATAAGGGTTGTATGGGGTGTTTAATGTATAGATAGTACTTTGTTGCTTAGTACCAGCTCCATCGGGGGGGACGGGCACAACTGGTTCTCACCCGACACTCAACTCTCAACTGATGACGGTACTATGCCAGAAGATCTGGGAGGAGAAGAAGTGGCCCAGGGCTGGAACAAGCTCTGGTTACCCACCTACCTAAAAGGGCAACCTCAACCTGTGCGAAAATTACCGCAACATCAGCTTCATCAGCAATCCCAGCAAAGTAATGCTCCGCATCATCCTTAACCGACTGAAAATAATTACTAAGGCCGAGGAACTCCTGGCAGAAGAGCGGGCTGGATTCAGAGCTGGGCGGAGCACAGTTGAACAGATCTTCAACCGCAGAGTCATCATTGAGAAACACCTGCAATACCAACGTGAGCTCTTCCACATCTTCATCGACTTCAAGAAAGCTTTCGACCGCGTGTGGCATGATGGCTTATGGCAGGTTCTGAGAGGGTTCAACAATGACGAAGGACTGGTTAAAGTCATCCAAGAACTTTACGGAAATGCCAGCAGTGCAGTACTTCCAAATAGACAAATGGGTGGCTTCTTCCGGATATCAGTGGGCGTTCGTCAGGGTTGTCTGCTCTCCGCCGTCCTGTTTAATCTTTTCCTTGAGAAGATAATGCAGGAGACCTTCCAAGACCACCACACCTCAATCTCCATTGGTGGCAGACCCATCTCCAACTTGCGATTAGCTGACGACATTTACCTCATGGGTGGTACCAGCAGTGAACTCCAAGACCTAAACAACAAACTCTACGAAAGAGCAGGAACATACGGGATGGAGGTCAGTACGGAGAAGTCGAAGATCATGATGAATAGCACACACAACTACAGAGCAGACATCACCGTGAACGGCGAGAAACTGGAAGAATCGACCACCTTCAAGTACTTAGCACTGCTGAGGTACGAATTCGAATCGCCAGGGCAACTGCAGCGATGGCTATACTTAGCAGATTATGGACAAGCAGCTTCATCAGCTTTCCAACCAAGTACAGGCTCTACAAGTCTCTCGTAGTCTCCATTTTATTGTTCGGTTGCGAGACCCGGACGCGGACACAGAACGCAGTGTACAGGCCTTTGAACACAAGTGTCTCCGAAGACTGCTCCTCATCTCCTTCCTGGATCACAAGACCAACAAGTACGTCCGGAACATGACAGCAGCACGTGTTGGCCCACAAAACCCCCCTAGGGGCCGTCAAACGACGAAAGCTGGATTGGGTTGGACACGTCACCAGGTACTCATATCAGCCCACAAAAGACTTGCCTGATGGCGGATTTCTGTGTCGTAGTCTCTTTTTTCTCCCCAACGGCCATACCGGTCAAGGGAATAATGATCATGGTGATATTTATAAAAGCACCTGCTTTCCAATCGGATGGAATGTTTAACCGATTTTCCCGATTTACTCTTTTTAACTCAAATAGCATAGTAACAGTTTTAGATACAGGTAACATTTGTCAATATGTCGCGTTTAAGTAAACTATTATTAACTATTTGATGTATAGTTATAATTGATCTCCACAATTATATATAAATTCAAAGGACACTGCAAACAGCACGACATACACCATTAACATGATACAACCTGGGTTCACCGCATTATATCAGTCGATGAAAAGAATTGGGGTTTTAAACCGTTTGAAAAGCTTGCCAAACCTAACACATACTAAGGAGTTAATCACATAA
The DNA here is from genome assembly GCA_007657795.1 of Dreissena rostriformis. Taxonomy (NCBI): domain Eukaryota; kingdom Metazoa; phylum Mollusca; class Bivalvia; order Myida; family Dreissenidae; genus Dreissena; species Dreissena rostriformis. The sequence continues at coordinate 60,475 of VMBQ01001340.1, forward strand.
CACACACGTCTAAATGAAAATTGACCTCATAGCATCGTAATTCAAATGCAAAAGCAATACAGAATAATATCGTTTAATATTTATCAGAATTACAGAATTTCAACTGAAGCACGCGAAAAAAGAGTTGATACAATTATCAGATACATTCCTTTGTTTTGACAAGCATTCAAAACTAAACATCGTATAATAAAAACACGTTATCTTGTGCAAGCTGATCTGTTTGCATCGGTGCATCCATTATAAAACTATATAGGTTTGTTATTGTTGATTAATAAACATAATGCGTGTTTTAATAATGCTACTGTTGTCTTGACGAGTTTTGTTTCGGGCTGTGCTTAGACGATACACATACATTTGAATGCTTACATGTGTATGCCGCTAAAAGGCATCTTTGAGAGTATTTTCTCGCATTGTCAATCATAAAATTGTGCTAGTGTGAATCATTAAATTATTCAAGAAGTGTAAACGTGTAAATTAGTCTAAAATATATGATAACTGTAATGATATTATTAACTGATCAAATTTATTAAACATAACAATTTAAGGAGATTTATTATAACCAATTGCCATTTAGTGTGAACTGATATGAACTTTTATGTTTCTATATTCATCAAGAAAATAAATACAGAAGGCACATTGTGTTAAATGATTGTTATTTTAACAAAGTGACGGAATGTAATAACACGTTTATACAAAAATATGTTTCAGATAGTGTACAGGTTCGTGAGTTTTGCCGTACATATGTTCGTGATGACAACATCTTCGTATGAAATATTTACTTAAGCAACAGCAACACAACAATGTAATACATAAATGTATCGATCTGTCATTAACTTATTCACGACCCAATTATACAAATAAATTTTGAAGAAAAGGTAAACAATGGGATATAGGCTTTAAAAAGTAAAAGAACAAGATTTAAGATGAATAATCAATTTTTGAATTATTAAAACAATCTGTTTGATTTATAGAATCGCACTTACCCGATATGGATGCAACACAAAAACGCTCCGTTGTCTCAGAAAAATGCCTGATATGATTGCTCAACTAAGTCAATATGTTTTAATTTATTCCCATTTGTATATAAAATATTCAAGCTATCAATAACGAAATGCTTTAATGCTCTGTGCTCACCTTTACAAAGGCGCTTTATATAAGCAAACCCACCCACACATTGTTTTTCTTTTGTTGCTCCTGGTGTTGTATTTAAAATAAACACATTATTTATTTGTAAAGAAATCTCAAAAGGGGAATATCTGTTACTAACTTCTGTCATTAGTAATATCACCCGCTTCATAATCAATTATAAACATTTATCTGAGTTCCATAGAAACACGATCTACCACTTATCAATAATTTACCTGCTTAAATCAGCAGCAAATTCAATAAAAACTTGGCAAGATATTGACAATGAATGCAAATATTTCTTTCTTTATCTAACCAAACAACTTTTTGTAAATAATTTTATTTAATCAATTTGAATATTATGTTTTTAAAACATCAAAAGTTAAATGAGTACTCAAAATCTTAACCCTTTGCATGCTGGGATATTTGTCGTCTGCTAAAATGTTGTCTGCTGAATTTCTAAAATTAGGATTTTCTTCGACTTTTTTCAAAGAATACTTTCAGAATAGCAAACAGTTTGGATCCTGATGAGACGCCACGTTCTGTGGCGTCTCATCTGGATCCAAACTGTTTGCAAAGGCCTTTAAAATTCGGTTCCAGCGCTTAAAGGGTTAACATGATTATGAATGATAACGTGTTGAATAAACTGCATTACTCTTTGAAAACAAAGGTTTATTTTGCTTAAAACATAATGTACCCAACACATAGGGCTCTTAGGCCATTTTATTATGATGACTTAAGACGATAATGTTTAATTTATATTTCACAATTAAATCATTTAAATATAAGTCGTAATTACTGATTTATATCTATCTAACATGATCGGAAAGTTTGCAAAACGTGGCGTCTCATCAGGATCCAAACTGTTTGCTATTCTGATAGTATTCTTTGAAAAAAAAAACGACGAAAATGCTTATTTTTGAAATTCAGCAGACAACATTTTAGCAGACGACAAATTTCCCAGCATGCAAAGGGTTAAATAACCTCATAAGCTGCTACGTCTGAAATTGACAGAATTACCCGCTCCATACTTGTTTTAAAATGTATCTACTGATCACTCAATAATAAACAGTTATTTTAAATTTAAATTGACTGTTAAAAAAATAAATCGAATCAAAAGGTTTACTTTGTCATACAATAATGTGAATCTCACATTAGGGCTACTTAAGCATTTTTATTACAATGCATTTTGGCGATAGTTTTGTATGTTTTTGTTCTTTCTGTGTGCTTTTTTATATTAAACAATGCGAAGATGTGTTTTACTAACTGATTTAAAAGGACGGTGTTTTACCTTTGTTTGATAGGTCAGCGATGCGTTGACTTTACATTAAAGGGTGGTTTGTATTTGTATACAAAATGTTATTATGCACGTGGGAGTATAATTATGTGAGGTACATGTTTAAACGATCGATATGTACGAGCATTGAAATAGGGATTATATATACCACACACTCTGAGTTAAATACTAAATCAAGTGCGTGGCTTCATTGCATATTTCTGGAAGCACACAGAGGTTGTCTACGTTCCATGGCTATAACCATATTTTCTTTAAAGCTGCTTAAAATGGCATATGTCATCATATGGCAATAATGACATTTTATCAATTGGTCAGGTCATTTCGAACAGTTTGATTGGTCCAATGGAAACGATGTGGTTCTAAAAAGTCTCGGTTTCGAATACTAGTGAATGAAAACTTTGTATTCAACATTTAGTTCTTGACATATACTAAAGAGTTTAGACTTTTCAGCGATGTTTACATTCGTATATAATCCGTCATTTCCACAATACAACAGTATCATTGTCTTAATTAATTGTTTATTGATCTCCAAGTCTAATCAACAAGCTATGACAAATGTGGCGTGTTCTGAGAAAACTGGGCAAAATGCTTGTGCGTAAATTGTCATCCCAGATAAGCCTATGCAGTCCGCACAGGCTCATCAGGGACGACAATTTCCGCTTTTATGGAATTTTTCGTTTAAATGATGTCTCTTCTTAGCGAAAATCCAGTTTAGGCGGAAAGTGCCGTCCCTGATTAGCCTGTGCGGACTGCACAGGCTAATCTGGGATGACACTTTACGCACAAGCATTTTGTCCAGTTTTCTCAGAACACGGCACAAATAGGTGAGGGTAATGTTTATTCACACATGTGTTTATTCACACAGACGCATATTGTTATTAAAACTGTACTAAGGGCAATACTACTATAGACGTTTAAATGCGGTGACCTCAGTTTACATTATTATTACATACGTATTTTATTAGTTTTTTGTTGTATTATTTAAATGTTTTGACGTAAACAAAATCATGTCGAATGATAACAAAAGATACTGTGCTGGTATTTCCTCGGAGGTCCCTTCTTCATTTACTCCATATATAATAAAACACACTCCGGGAGTAAATATACGAGCTTGATATATTAGGCTACGGTGCACATTAACTTGTAACTTGTACCTATAAACGTCTGATAAATCAGCAATGATCCCCGATCTGTATTATGAAGGACATGTGCTGGTCAGCCATGCAAACAAACTAATATAGTGTATGTAAATGTGAATTTATGAAGATGGTAAATGTCATTCATGTAGGCTAATTAAGTATTACCTTATCACGCTGTAATTCATAGTTAAAGAGAGTTTTGGTGATTCACGAAAAGACTAATATTAAGCAGCATTCGTGGAGAATTTCAAAGAAACCACTTTTACGATTTATCTTTATGTATAAGATGTGTGCGACTTAAGTAAATTTAGCCCATTAAGTTGATTTACCGTTCATTAATCGAAAAACCTCCCTGAACTCGGATGAAATATTCAACCGATTTACCCGCACATTAATAAATTTAGATACATGTCAAGTGTGGCAATACGTATCGTTCAAGTTATCATACATTCAATTTATGTTACCATTAATCCAATTTAGCGTGTTATTACCTTGTTTAAGGTACAGTGCCAATTTTTCATGTGTAAAACAAGTCCCGAACACTATTTTCCCTGACAATGTACCGACACGTGAATGTATAGTACACAATCATCTACAAAGCTGATAAGAAGTCTTAATTCGTCACTTTCACATGCGCATACATCCTATACATAACTTATTACGTACTTTATTTACATGTACGATGTCACGCAAGTTATAATCAGCACCTTGTTGTTTGATTAATCTCCTGTATAAGTCACTGAATGTGAGTGTGGTGTACTTAATGTAGTGAAATAATAGAAGGCATGTGTCATAAAAGCTTTATAACGATATAATTTCGGACAAGTAGTCACCGGTTATGTACTGGTTTAAAATGTTGTGAAAACCATGATCGTAATTGTCTACCTGGCAAATTCAAGGCCTGGTTATTCCAGAATGGACTTCTCCCAAGACTGATGTGGCCACTGATGCTTTATGAGGTAGCAACAACAGCGGTGGAAGGACTGGAGAGAACCATTAGTAGGCATTAGCGAAAGTGGCCTGGCGTACCACCCAGCTTCAGCAACATTGGGCTCTACGGACGATCGAACCAACTACAGCTCCCACTCAGTTCGTTGGTGGAGGAGTACAAGGTGGCAAAGGTCAGACTTGTCATGACGCTAAAGGATTCAAGGGATGACATGGTCCGAGGAGCAGGTGTTGAGACCAGGACTTGAAGAAAGTGGTCTGCTAGCCAGGCTGTAGCGCAAGCCGAGAGCCGCATGCGACACAAAGACATTGTGGGAACAACGGCAGTGGGAACACAAGGTCTGGGCTCTGCGGAGTCGAGGAGCTGGAAGAAGGCGGACAGTAGGACAAGGAGGGAGATGGTCCAGTCAGAGGTGCGTTTTGCCGAAGAAGAAGATCGAGGTATAAGGGCGGTGGCAATGGGGTGCCAGGGTGCTTGGACGAAGTGGCAGACAACAGGAAAGGAGATGACCTGGGCGGATATTTGGCGCAGCGAACCTCTTCGCATTAGTTTCCTGCTCAGGTCAGTATACGACCTGCTACCTTCACCAGCAAACCTGCACAGATGGGGAAAACTTGACGACCCAACCTGCCTACTTTGTGGAACGATAGGCACGCTAGAACATACACTATCATCTTGCCAGACGGACCTTACACAAGGGGGATACAGGTGTAGACACGACAAGGTCCTTCAAGAACTGGCAGACATAGTGGAAAGGAAGAGGCGAAATAAAAGGACTGTGAAGAAGACCGGTAAGATGCAGTTTGTAAAGGAAGGGGAGACCGTCAAGAAGCAGCATACGCCAGCAGCATCGATCCTAGATCGTGCACGGTCATGGGAGATGGTCGTTGACCTTAAACGAAGGCTGGTCTTCCCAAGTGTGGCCCAGACAACACAACGCCCCGACATGGTGCTCTGATCGGCAGAAGACAAGTGTCTGGTGATGGTTGAACTCACAGTTCCTTGGGATTCGCGCTGTGATGAGGCGATGGAGAGGAAAACGGCGAAATATGCTAATCTGCAGAGGGAATGCAGGGAGAAGGGGTGGCACACGTGGCTATTACCAGTGGAGGTCGGCGTCCGAGGCTTTCCGGCAAAGTCTCTCTGGAGACTTTTCACTGCACTTGGCCTGACAGGAAGAGACAGAAAGCGAGCAGTCAACAGACTTGGGATGCAGCGGAGAGAGCATCGAAATGGCTTTGGCTAAGGAGAGAAGAGAGTAGCTGGAAGCCGACTACTGACACGTAGGGGATTGATCACCCCTTCGGACCCACCGCAGTTCGCACAGGCTAATCAGGGACGACACTTTCCGCTTTTATGACAGTTTTCGTTTAAAGAAAGTCTCTTCTCAGCAAATATCTCTTTTTGGCGGAAAGTGTCGTCCCTGATTAGCCTGTGCGTACTGCACTGACTAATCTTGGACGACACTTTACACACATGCATTAAACCCTTTTTCACAGAGCGAGGCTCAATATTATTTAAAAATGGATATTTTAGCCTCAACCAAAGAGAGATATCCGAATTCCATTTCAACTTTCATTTAAATCAGGTCGGAAGACTTTAGAGCCTTCAAATATTTGCTTAAAGTTTGTTTGCGTTGAGGATTTGTGGCTCGTATGCCTTTGTTTATACTCATACCTGATTTTGTTCTGTTTGTTATGGATATTGCGCTAACATCGATTGTTAATTTAAACAATTAATCCGTTCATGTGAGCTTTATGTTCATTATCACATTTTGGTTAAGCAGTTTAAAATGTGGTTACATATAACATGTTCTGTTTTCATTGGATTCTAAGCTATTAACAAATAATTTGAAATTTTATTTTAAATAATAATTTTATGGACGGTATTTTTACAATAGTTGTACACACTTAAAACTGATAGCGCACCTACCGCATATTGCTATTATTAGTTATGCCTTGACATCATTTTAAGTGTATTTTTATTTAATTTAAATTACAAAATTGCACCCGCTGCAGATTATACTGAATGATATGATTGGTGTCGATATGCAGAGTGTTACAGAACGTCCACAATTAAAATATCGAAGGACATCCATTTAATATTATAGTTCCTTTGACACTTACCTAGGTAAGCTCTCTGGAGTGGATTAAATCTGTATTGACAGGATCAGCGCAGATATAATCTTCGTGAGTAAAGTTAACGATAACTGTTTTAGACGTAGACCGGAACTATACTGGGTTTCAAGGAGCGTTCCTGGGCGAAGAGGGCAATCGGGTCGGAACGGTCCCTTGACAATCCGGTCTTATTCACCATACTATTCACAAGTCTCGGATGCAGCATCTAATCGCAAAACATATATAAACTAATGAAGGAACGTTAGAATTGAATAAACTAAATAAAGGGATTTATACAATATAACATTTATAAGAATTTCCATAATATATTGTCTTACTCAGTTCGCATAAACGTGATGGGCGAAAAGAACATGCTTCTTAAGTGCAGATGTTGGCATTTATCTCAATCGCTAAGTATTTTATACTAATATGCACCTTGTTTTGAATTAAATAAACGTGCCCACGTCTTGCTGAGAAAAGAATAGGTGTTCAAAGAGTAAACATTTTACCTATGGTGAGGAACGCCCCCATTACCTGCAAGACACAAGAGCTTTGGACCGAGAGAAACGTGTGTGCTACAAACGGACGATTTAACATATTCTTCTGTAGATAAGGACATACAAAACTGTGATTCGACGTTATCAAGTAATTCCCAAAACTGTGAATAGGTATATCTTTTAAGAAAAGGCCCCCATGAAGACAAGTGATATGGGCCGCACTCTATGAAAAGGGGGTTTAATGCATGTGCGCAAAATGTCGCCGCATATTAACCTGTGCAGTCCGCACAGGCTAATCAGGGACGACACTTTCCGCCTAAACTGGATTTTTTTGCATAGAAGATACTTTCTTTAAACGACAAATATCATAAAAGCGGAAAGTGTCGTCCCTGATTAGCCTGTGCGGACACGCATTTAGTCAGTAGGATATGAAAGCATTTGTAAAACGCCTTTCAAGTCTTGATATTTGCGTAAAACATCAATTATAGGCACGGATATATTAAATTCCTTATTTTTTCGCTTTTATCCGTATGAAATATATATTTCAATGGCTTCGGGGGTTCCCGATGTGGTTCCAATTGTGGCGTGTTTTTACCGCCCATTATGCCATTCTGGAAAGAATCTGTTCCATTTGTTTCTACTTTATGGCATTTTATAATTGTAGCGTTATTCAATCTGAACAATGACGCTAACACATAGATAAAGTTTCCATTTTACTTTGCTCCATAAATTGTAACTCAAAAACGTTCCAAAGTCCAGATCCAAATCCAATAATTAATCACAAAATGCGAGGGAACCCCTAAGCGGGGCTTCGCCCAATACAACAAGAAATAGCGTAACTACATCTTTTCCTGTGTGCGTGATACTATTTTACTACCAACAAAGTGATACATTTTTATAGCAGTGAAACAGACAGTTTAATATGTAATATCAGGAAAAGGCCAACTAAGCAATTGATAACATGGGAAGATGGCTGGGTAAATTAATACATAACTTGTAATAAGGCCGGCCACACCATGACATTTTTATGTTTGTGAATAAATGACCTTCTCAAATGTTAACTGGATTTAGGCTATTACGTCACATAATGAATGCCCTTTTCCATCAACACTTGTGTGCTTCATCTTTCCTTCACGACACGATGTTTTAATTGAGAAGTGTATGCAGCTGTTTTGCGTTGGCTAATAAATAATAATGATTAACCCTCATGATAAACGCGATTTCTTTGAAATGCAGTACGTACATTAAGTTATGTTAATGAATGAACAGATCAACGACACAAATATTTACATTAAAACTTAAAATTTCTAATAAATGAATATTTAAATTATTAAAATAATAAACGAACGAACGGATAACCGACGGAGCGACTTGGTTATCTGATTTACTCACGGATTGATTAAATGATTCATGCAGTGATGGATGGATTAATGAAAGAAACAGCGAATGAATGAAAAATGAATGAAAGAATGTCTGTAAGCATTGGTTGTTATACCGATGTTGATATCGTGTATCGTGTTTTACGTCCTAATCGATGCGCGGTAAAAAAATATGATTAATATAAAACATAATATTTCATGCAAAACGTAACTTTGAGATCGCGTAAAAGTGGTCTAAATGTCTGCCTTCAATTTACCAATCATTATGGCTGCCTGGAATTTGCATAAAATGGCAACACAATCCCTCCGACGAACAATACCAAGACGTCATGTTTTTATCATACTGCCTTTTCCTGGCCATTTTGGGGGAAAATGCAATTTCAGGATTGGGAATGTTTTCGCGAGAAGGACCAAATTATATAAATTATAATTATATACTTTGTTAGATGTAATTATATTAAAATAAGAATAAATTATAATTATACACTTCTTTAAAAAAAAATGAAATTTGGATTTTTTTTTTAATTTCGTTCTGGGAATCGGTCCGTATAAAGGACTCGTACGAGGAAAAGGCCTGGATTCATACCAACACGTGTGTAACATATGAAATATCCTTGAAATTTCAGATGATTGATAACGTGTACTTAAACGTCAACAAGCGTACATACAATATCATTCTAGGTAATAATTGCGTCTAAATTAATGGTTTTATTGTCATCCATCATGATACACAGCCAAGTGTTTAATGTTTAAAGTACACCATAAACATTTCAGTGTTAGACGAATTTATTTTGTGTATTACGAATTTAAAAAATGTGATCAACAATCAATATAGCAGAGGATAATATTGCTGATGTTACCGTGTTTCTTGTGACTTATTTATGTTTTTCCTTCTATTTTATTAATATTATTTTCTTCTTGATTTTGCTAACATTGAACCATTGTAGGCAATGATCTAGTACATTAAACTGTTTTTTGACGATGCTGCTTCAGCAGCTCGTCTAAGTTATCATACCATTAAAAAATTCTTCACAATGGCGACCTACCTAGAAAACCGAGCCAGTCCGATTGAGTTAGCTAAATTTTCTCAATCGGCACACCTCGCTGATTAACATTGATAAAGGTAAAGGCAGCTTGGATCCCGTCATCTTTCAAATTTATCGAGAGGTTCGGGACAGAAACCAGACAATTAACTGCAAGGTGACACTGGGAAAACCCCAAATGTAGTTATCCCAACGCTGACACGTTAAACTAGCCTGTGTGAGACAAGTTAGACTAGCCTGTGTCAGACAAGTTGGACTAGCCTGTGTCAGACAAGTTGGACTAGCCTGTGTCAGACACGTTAGACTAGAATGTGTCAGACAAGTTGGAATAGCCTGTGTCAGACAAATTGGACAAGCCTGTGTCAGACAAGTTAGACTAGCCTGGGTCAGACAAGTTGGACAAGCCTGTGTCAGCCAAGTAAGACTAGCAAGTGTCAGACAAGTTGGAACAGCCTGTGTCAGAAAAGTAAGACTAGACTGTGTCAGACAAGTTAGACTAGAATTTGTCAGACAAGTAAGACTTGCCTGTGTCAGACAAGTAAGACTAGCCTTTGTCAGACAAGTTAGACTAGCCTGTGTCTGACAAGTTGGACTAGCCTGTGTAAGACAAGTTGGACTTGCCTGTGTTAGACAAGTTAGACTAGCCTGTGTCAGACACGTTAGACTAGCTTGTGTAAGACAAGTTGGACTAGCTTGTGTCAGACAAGTTGGACTAGCCTGTGTCAGACAAGATGGACTAGCCTGTGTCAGAGAAGTTGGACTAGCCTGTGTCAGACAAGTAAGACCAGCCTGTGTCAGACAAATTGGACTAGCGTGTGTCAGACAAGTTGGAACAGCCTGTGTCAGACGAGTTGGACTAGCCTGTGTCAGACACGTTGGACTAGCCTGTGTCAGACAAGTTAGACTAGCCTATGTCAGACAAGTTAGACTAGCATGTTTCAGAACAGTTGAACTAACATGTGTCAGACAAGTTGGCCTAGCCTGTGTCAGACAAGTTAGACAAGCCTGTGTCAGACAAGTTAAACTAGCCTGTGTCAGACAAGTTTGACTAGCATGTGTCAGACAAACTGGACTAGAATGTGTCAGACAAGTAAGACTAGCTTATGTCAGACAAGTTGGACTAGCCTGTGTCCGACATTTTGGACTAGCCTGTATCAGACAAATTAGACTAGCCTGTGTCAGACAAGTGAGACTAGCCTTTGTCAGACAAGTTGAACAAGCCTGTGTCAGACAAGTTAGACTAGCCTGTGTCAGACAAGTTAGACTAGCCTGTGCCAGACATGTTGGACTAGCCTGTGTCAGACAAGTTAGACTAGCCTGTGTCAGACAAGTTAGACTAGCCTGTGTCAGACAAGTTAGACTAGCCTGTGTCAGACAAGTTAGACTAGCCTGTGTCAGACAAGTTAGACTAGCCTGTGTCAGACAAGTTAGACTAGCCTGTGTCAGACAAGTTAGACTAGCCTGTGTCAGACAAGTTAGACTAGCCTGTGTCAGACAAGTTAGACTAGCCTGTGTCAGACAAGTTAGACTAGCCTGTGTCAGACAAGTTAGACTAGCCTGTGTCAGACAAGTTAGACTAGCCTGTGTCAGACAAGTTAGACTAGCCTGTGTCAGACAAGTTAGACTAGCCTGTGTCAGACAAGTTAGACTAGCCTGTGTCAGACAAGTTAGACTAGCCTGTGTCAGACAAGTTAGACTAGCCTGTGTCAGACAAGTTAGACTAGCCTGTGTCAGACAAGTTAGACTAGCCTGTGTCAGACAAGTTAGACTAGCCTGTGTCAGACAAGTTAGACTAGCCTGTGTCAGACAAGTTAGACTAGCCTGTGTCAGACAAGTTAGACTAGCCTGTGTCAGACAAGTTAGACTAGCCTGTGTCAGACAAGTTAGACTAGCCTGTGTCAGACAAGTTAGACTAGCCTGTGTCAGACAAGTTAGACTAGCCTGTGTCAGACAAGTTAGACTAGCCTGTGTCAGACAAGTTAGACTAGCCTGTGTCAGACAAGTTAGACTAGCCTGTGTCAGACAAGTTAGACTAGCCTGTGTCAGACAAGTTAGACTAGCCTGTGTCAGACAAGTTAGACTAGCCTGTGTCAGACAAGTTAGACTAGCCTGTGTCAGACAAGTTAGACTAGCCTGTGTCAGACAAGTTAGACTAGCCTGTGTCAGACAAGTTAGACTAGCCTGTGTCAGACAAGTTAGACTAGCCTGTGTCAGACAAGTTAGACTAGCCTGTGTCAGACAAGTTAGACTAGCCTGTGTCAGACAAGTTAGACTAGCCTGTGTCAGACAAGTTAGACTAGCCTGTGTCAGACAAGTTAGACTAGCCTGTGTCAGACAAGTTAGACTAGCCTGTGTCAGACAAGTTGGACTAGCCTGTGTCAGACAAGTTGGACTTGGCTGTGTTAGACAAGTAAGACTAGCCTGTGTCAGACACGTTAGACTAGCTTGGGTCAGACAAGTTGGACTAGCCTGTGTTAGACAATTTAGACTAGCCTGTGACAGACACGTTAGACTAGCTTGTGTCAGACAAGTTGGACTAGCCTATGTCATACAAGTTGGACTAGCCTGTGTCAGACAAGTTGGACTTGGCTGTGTCAGACAAGTTGGACTAGCCTGTGTTAGACAAGTTAGACTAGCCTATGTCAGACAAGTAAGACTAGCCTGTGTCAGAAAAGTTGGACTAGCCTGTGTCAGACAAGTTGGACTAGCCTGTGTCAGACAAGTATGACTAGCCTATGTCAGACAAGTTAGACTAGCCTGTGTCAGAAAAGTTGGACTAGTCTGTGTCATTCAAGTTAGACTAGCCTGTGTCAGACAAGTTAGACTAGCCTGGGTCAGGCGAGTTGGACTAGCCTGTGTCAGACAAGTTGAACTAGCCTGTGTCAGACAAGTTGGACTAGCCTGTATCATACAAGTAAGACTAGCCTGTGTCAGACAAGTTATAGTAGCCTGTGTCAGACAAGTTGGACTAGCCTGTGTCAGACAACTTGGACTAGCATGTGTCAGACAAGTTTGACTAGCCTGCATCTCGGTATAAAGAATAAACATAAGGCAAGTATTATATAAAGATGTTGTCATACAGGGCTTACAAAATGAGGCACAAGTACATTCTTTAACGCCTAAGGATCGCATTTTTCTCTTCAAACTTTGCAGCAGCCTTTCATCAAGATTGGTCGATTAATATCACTGGTGGATCAAAACACTGAATTCTAAACTTTTTACTTTGCCTTATCTTCCGCCCTTCTGTCATGTTTTCTATCCCAGACCTTTGCTGTGAAACATTAATAAATGTTTTTTCAATATACATACATACAGTTTCATATTAAAAGTAGAAGCTATGCACACTTTTAAAAATGGTCGCATCACAAAATATTTATTGTAGTGCATGAGTTTTTGGACAATTAAAGGTCTTCATAGCAATGTATGTTATGTTGCTCATTTAAAGCAGTATTTCACATATACCTTTATCAGTCAGTTTCGATAAAATATTTGCTTATAACTTCAGTCTTAAATATAGTCAGTTGTAATAATAACCAGAAAGCCATACACATAAATATGCGGGGTATGATACAGAGGTTTCAGAACTGTAATCCCTTTTGAGTGTCTGTTCTTTCGCTGCACCTTTCTTATAACCAACGTATTCTGCATTCAAAATCAAAGTTTAGAAAATTATTACCGAATATTTAAGAACTTTCAGACATTCCAAGTTGCCAACACTCAATCAGTTTTTCTCCATTTGTTCATTACCTTTAAATTAGAGCATTCATTCGTATGAACCTAGACTTTTAGAAGCAAACCTTATTTGGTATATATTTATACATAAATGCCTTATATAAGCATTAATGATAGCAAATGAGGTGTAACATGTGAGTGGAATAAAGAAAACATAAGTGCACAAGTGCTGTTATATATCCTCAGAAAACCAGAACAATACCAATCTCCAGTTTTAAGTCACTTTTAAAATGATTTCTAAAAATATAACGGCAGAAGGAAAATACAAAGTTTGAGCATTGACATTTTCTAAGATGTATCCTTGATCGAAACATAGAAAACTATTTTAGTTTCACCGCACACATTTTAAGTTTTAGCGCACCAAAGAACTATTGTTATTGGGGAGGTTTTAGGATACCTTGTTGTCTGTCGTCTGTCGTCCGTTAGTTCGTCAATAAGGTGCATCAGGTGCTTCTTTCTTTCTTCTAACGACCTCTACTCTTCGAAACCCTTGACAGATTGTAACGACAAATCACAGGAATTATTATTGGATGACCGGTCCATTACATAAGTGGGTTTCCTGGACTAAAATATATATATAGAAACTGAAAACTTGAAAAATCTTCTACTTTAAAACCACACCGATCAGAACTTTATTATTTGGTGTGTAACATCTAATGGTCCTTAACAAGGATTACATGAGATATTTATACGTGTATAGTAAATAACTTAATCTTTTTTTTTCTATGAAAGGGTCAGTGGTTTGATATTTGGTGTGTAATATTGTATGGTTGTCCTGAACAAAGTTTGTGTGAATATTGCTCATGGGGCATCTCGCCCTGTGGGTTACTTGATTTTGTTGCATGAATATAGTAAACATGTATTAATTATTGTTCTCTGAAACCGCATAGCCGAGAGGTTTAGTGTTTGTTTGTATTATTGTATGGGGTTCCTCCTCCAAGTTTGTACAAAACATGCCAACAGAGTCCAAACTGGCCAGGCCCAAGAGTCACACAATTTATATAGACTTATATTGTAAATAAATAATAAAAATCATCTTCTCTGGAACCACTATGGTCAGGGGTTTTATATTTGGTAGTTAACATCGTATGGTGGTCCTCTACCAATATTGTTTCAAATTATGCTGATGAGGTCAAAATTTGCTCCGCCTTAGGGGCTACCCATTTTCCTTATATGTGTATAATGAAATCTTCTCCCCTGAAACCTCTAGGTCCCTATGTCCGATATTCGGCATATAACTTCATATAGTTGTCCTCTGCTACGTTTATTCAAATTATGACCCTAAAGTCAAAACGATTTATAAAACTTGTATAGTAAATATCGGTACACGTCAAACATCTTCTCTGAAACCGCAAGGATAAGGGTCGTGATATTTAGTGTTTAACTAATATAGTTTAACTCTTTTAAGTTTGTTAATGTCTTGCTTCTGGGATCAACAGGGGTCACATACTTCATAAAGACTATACATTTGTACAGTAAATAATCTACACATCTTATTCTCTGAAGCCGTAAGGGTAAGGGGGGGGGGTCTGAACTCACTGAAGGCGTCTGGCTATCTGTCTTTCCGTTTTGTGTGTGCCTGTTGGTGAACAAACACTTGCAAGCACGGGTTCTCCAACACGTCAAGGGTCAATTTTCTTACAATTGTTGGTTTGTTGGTTTGTTTGTTAGTTTGTTTTGTTTGTTTGCGTCAAACTTTAACATTGGCTATAACTTTTGCGATATTGAAGATGGCAACTTGATATTTGTCATACATGTGTATCTCTTGGAGCTGCACATTTTGAGTGGTGAAAAGTCAAGGTCAAGGTCATCCTTCAAGGTCAAAGGTCAAATATATGGGGGACATAGTGTTTCATAAACGCATCTTGTTCCTTATGATATGGAGTTGCGGATATGTTAAACATTACAAAAGTTAGGCCCCTTTTTCAAGCTGGACTTTTAAAAACATTATTGATATAATCTACCATAATTACTCGGACTCCTTAATTCAGACACACTTGATTTTAGCCCAAATAATTAGTTTTGGTGACTTTTTTGGACATCAATATTTTCACCAACATTAATGACTGTAACTTTTCAGACAATGTTGCATGACACTCGTATTTTATCACAATTCCAAAATGTTTGCGTTGATATGGTAACACATCAAACCTGTGTCTTTACAACAGGATCACGGTCATAAATTCAGTTGACCGTTTCCTACAAGTTTTTGTGTAAATAGTCAAGAATAATAGACAATTGTTACACCCGACTGCTTGCAGTGACATCGTAAATCGAATAACGGTTTGACGCCATATAGTTCCAATGTTGTGAAAATTTTAATCACGACTTGCCACGTTGTAAGATGTTAAATATACCGGTTGAAGAATAAGCAACGAAATAATAGACCGAATATTTTGTTGCATTGATGACATATAAATATTATAAGCAAAGTAAATATTTGATCTATGTGGACAAAATCCAGCATTGGCGTAATTTTATGTAATGTAAAATAATTCAAACGTAAGAACTAGTTAAAAATTTGTTTCTATCGAATCTAACATTATATACTAAAATATAAAATTAAACATTGAAGTAAATAAACGGCGTGGTATTTAACAATCATTCATGTAAGGTCGGAATCACAGCGTAGCAATGCATATTACATATGCTATTTTAAGCATACCACTATTAATTAGCAATACCAAATATAATAACAATGTTCTATAGAAATTATTGAAATGTGTTAAATAATAAAATTCTACTTGTAATTAGAATTTCCTATAATTAAGCAGCTAGTCACTTGTGACACTCACCTCCTGTACCTTTAAAAAAACAAACATATCTGCCCACTTTCCGACGTTAAGTGATGAATTTGACTTTATTTATTTGAATTATAACATTATTTCCACTCCTTCTAGAATTAAAAGGAATGCATATGCAGTGGTATCCTTGTGGACAAATGTTTGTTCAAATATCTCGATAATCAATGGATTAGAGTTGCGGCCCTTTGCCTGTCTGACAGTATGCAGTAATTTGCTATGCGCATGCGTCTTCCCGCACTATCCGTTGGTTGGGGAATGGTTTCAGGTAGAACCAGGAAATTGTATTTGTCCATAATGTTTTCTAGGTCGGTCAATGGCAGTCCATCCACTGAATCAAGCAGGTTGGCCATATGTTGAACAACGTCGAGTTTCCTGTGAGGGTTCATCAGTCTCCGGTACGGTTGTTGCCAGTCCAGAGCATGTGGGACCTTGCAACTGTACTGCTTGTTGGAGGTTCCGGTTCCACCAAGCAGGAGGAACCAGTGAAATGCATTTCCATGTCAGGAGGTGATGGGCCCTTTGCTGAAGGGTGTGTTTCTTCGCGAGGGTCTGTTTTGTTCCTCCAGCAAGAGCGTCCCCGGGAGAAGTGTCACCTCATCTGGCGCTGCTGTGGATGACTCGTTTTTCATACTACCAGTTTGATTTTGGACTTTCAACCGCAATGATGTGAGAGCCGGTTCCTGTATTAGCATGGCGGTATACATCTTTGTAAGTTGATTCGTCTTTGTTAATGGTATAGGAAGTGTTTCTCCTGTGGAGAGCATTGTCGGCTTTGTATGGCTATTTGTTTCGACCCAGGAGCTGGATTCTCTGGTCGTGACAGGGATTGGTTGTCGGCATTTCAAGGTTTGCATCTGCTTCTTCCAGTTTCCAACCGGCCTTCCAGTTCTCAATCTTCTTTAGTTTTTGGCCTATAAGTTTGCCTGCCACTGATTGATTGCGTCTCTAGCGGCATTGCTGTTGTACTTCAATTACCTATGTGCCCAAACCTTTGTGACAAAGTCTAGTCTGTAAAATTGTGTATTTCAGTTGCAAAAATGGTGCTAGACAAACTTTGATTTCTTAAAGTAGCTATTTAATCTTGATGTGTACAGTCTTATATCCTATTTATGATATTGGGAGTCTTGGTTGATAACGGTACAGCTACATTTGAAGAGCAAGATATCTTTTAACTTGAAGCAGAGAGAACATCTGTCGTGTTGATACATCCCGTCATAGCTAGTATACCGTAGTTTACAATATTTTTCTTGACATTCATGTCTGACGATGTTAACAATTTTTATGCCATATGCTGGTCAGTATGTAAGTTACCATAAGTTCCTCATCTAAACAACTTTCCATAGTGAGACCTTATTACCTTGTTGAAACTGTGTATTTGTGTGTAAAATTGTGCTAAAATTGAAGCTCGCACATAGAGGTCCAATGTCAAATAATTATAATACAGTTGGTAATAGTTTGATGTATTGAATATGAACACAATGCATATCGATAAAGAAATATATGCTTCTTCCCATGACAGGACTAGTTTCATACAGCGTGCACTTATAGCTATGTCGTGACATTGACCTTCATGAAATTCTTCACTATTTTGAAACTAGATGTCATTGATAAGCATTGCCTTTGTCTTGTGAACATTTTATTGACAAATTATTATAAATGTTTGCTTTTGGGCTAGATTTTATTGTTTCAGTTGTAAAAGGAAATAAGACATTTTAAAGCAGATACATGAGTTATAGCAAGAAAATGTACGGAGGTTGGGAACGTTGTTTCAACATGATCACAAAGAAGTGCATTAATACGTATAGGAGTGATCAACTGTAAATTCAACTACACTAGGTGAAAAAGGGATCAACTACTCAACTTAACTAGTGCAGGAGTGATAAACTATTCTACATAACCATCTGCAAACGTCTTCAGTCATTAAACATATTCAGAGTTATCAACAAACTATACAAAATAAAATTAGGTGCAAAAGTGAGATGCAGCTTCAAGTCACAACTGTGGAATCACAAATATATCTCGACTATACAACAAATAAGAATGTAAGTGAATATCTCTCAATATACAAAAAAGAAATAAAATACAACTTAAAAACAACCTTGAATGTATGTAGCTGCTTAAACGTGT
This sequence comes from Dreissena rostriformis, assembly GCA_007657795.1. Taxonomy (NCBI): domain Eukaryota; kingdom Metazoa; phylum Mollusca; class Bivalvia; order Myida; family Dreissenidae; genus Dreissena; species Dreissena rostriformis. The sequence continues at coordinate 78,684 of VMBQ01001340.1, forward strand.
TTACACGTGGTGTACATATCATGGGTATGGTGTCTGCCTAGCGACCGGGAGTTCCCGGGTTCGATCCCCACTGTGTGAGCGTTCTTAATATCTCCCCCAAAAATACCAAGTTCTGGTTCTAGGCACAGGAAATTTCAAATAAGTATTAAGTAATTAAAATGCAATCCAGCTAAAATACATCGGTTTAAACTTAACGTGTTTATGTGTATCATAATTATGCAAAATATCGTAAACATATTTGGTGTGACTTAACTGTTAGCTAATGCCTATATGGGCCCTAGGCAGACTTGCAGCAAAATGGACTAGTCATACGGTGCTTGATTAAGATTATCTTATAATAAGTATAAATTAACAGATCTGAACGACTTTATCAATATAACATTGTTTTAAGCATGAAGGCAGCTTTGCTCAGCAGAATGCTGCAAAAAATAATAATCATAAAATGTACAGATTAATTACTCTAAATTTTCAATGTGTATGTAAGCACAGTTTGGCACAGTTTGGTACGAACATGATCGAGTACGAGATGCAATATTGTTAACAATCACAACACACCAAAAAAGAAAGGTTCTTTACAATAATCATGTACAATATACTCAAGAAATATCTCCAAAACTTAAATAAAATTATAACTCTTTTGTTTAATTAGTTGTTCTGAATAACACTAAAATCGGCGAAAAATAGCTTTGTGACGAAAGCAGTTTCCGTTTTATCAATGGTAATCTTAACACAGATCTTTCAATAGATCTTTGATCTTTAGCAATAGAATGCAACAATTCAATTGAATAACTTCTTACCAATCGATTTTTATTCCATTGCTATATTTGATTTCAACAATGTTCACATAGACCAGAAAGTCAGTTTCACGTTTTACTCCATTATGACGTATTGACGAAAGCAGTGAAGTCACACAGCCATGTACAGTTTTTGACGAAAGAAACGCGGCCGTTCATGCTTTAAACAAATCAAACTTTTTAAAACAATTGTTTATTTATTTAAAGGAATAATATTAACTATAGAATATTGGATACATTGAAGCAGTAAATTCGAGACTAGCTAATCTTATTCGATAATGAGCATCCGGCTGTACGCAGTAAAATTTAGACGGGTTATCTTTATTCTAAGATTTTGTTCACAACATTCAGTGAACCAGTTTCAACCAGTTTGTAATGAATTATGGGAAACGGGAAGCATCACACAACGATGCAAACAGACGTATTTTTAGCGGAGAAAATCATATAATGCAAGGAGATAGAGTACAATTCGCTACAAAATAATGAATTTCTTGTCGTATTTTTGCTTGGCGTTTGTCGAAGTGTCTATGTTGCTACATCGGTCAAGTAAATTGCCCATGCATCGCGAAAATAGATGACGCGGGCAGAATGTTTTTTGACTTGCCTAGGTGTTATATAATGTTGTTTTAACTAATTATAGTTTGTATGTTTGTTCGTACACATGTACTTAGTCTTAGTAGTATCACAAATGTGATAAGGCAATGATAGACAATCAAGTCAAGAACACAAGCGTGCTATTTTTAAGACGTTTATTTTGAATTGTCAGATAACATGTGCTAGTGCCGGGTAGCGGTCAATGGACATGCGCATAGAGATAAACATGCAGACACGTGTTCGGCATATATAACACTAGGAATGTGACGTATGTCTTTAGTTATATAAAAAATTATATATGTGTGAGCGTTCAACGCCTAAGCGGCGGGTTTTTTCCCGTATCATAAGCGAGCAGTGAAATAATTGATGGATGTTTTCATACACTTCAATTCGCAATTTAATAGTAACTGTGAACTTAATGAGAACAAAAACTAAAAAAACTAATATTTTTAAATCCGTACTTACGACAAAGTAAGCGAACAAATTACATATTATGGTAAAGGCGCTCACCTGAAACCAAAATGTGGGTGTTTTAATATAAAGGTCGAATTACATGTGATTTTATGACAAACTAACTACTGGCCAGCGAGTATTTCTCGGACGAGATATGGGTTTCTTGAAATACTTCCTTAATAACAAGAAATAAAGAATATCCTTTTTCAAGGCAGAAATCCAAACAGTGAAATTATAATGTTAATTAAGATTTGTTTCTTTTTCATTAGGTACAGTTTGCGAGCAATTCAGATATCTGTATCCAACAGAGTGTGTAGAGTTTTAAGGTAAACAATCAATAATTTAAATAATTTGTCCGTATTGACCTCATCAGTTTCTGATAAAATGAGAGGTTGTAAGCGAAATAATTGAGATCTGCTCTATTGTAGACGACGAACGAAAATCTCAAGCACACAGGTCGCGTTTCATGAAGGGATTTCTTTTGAGCATGCACGTGCTTATAATATCCCCCGCGCGGAAATCACATTTCATTACGAGGACATTTGTTAAAATTGCAATTGTTTAACTAAAATGCTAGCCTTTTAACGCATTGCTGCTGTAAACTTCTAGAAAACAAGCATCTGTAAGGACGAAGCAAATTGTGTTTAAGCGTTACAATACACAAAATAAATAGGACAAATAAACACTTTTTTTAACGACGTGAAATAAATTTATTTATAAAATTTAACGTGCACTTAAGCATTCCAAATTTCGGTATTAAAATTTAAACATAAAAAGAGTTTAATAACAATAAAGGTCTATGCAAATAATACTATGACTCGATTTTATACCAACGCAGGGCCTCAAAAAAGCGCTTGCACTGTATGATAGATAGATCCCCCATGTCATATATTTACATTTAGGGGGTCACAAGCACAAACAGGATTATTCAAATTATCTCCGGATCAATACGAGCACACTGTCAGTGTTGTTTATCAACTTTCATATATTGACCAAGACTAAATAAACAATAATCGCCGTTTTAAATGCTATAAAACAATAAAATGAACATTATTCCGCTCTCTTCGCGGCCTTTGTATTTGTATAAATTGGTTTATGAAGTAGTTACATAACTTTACCTTTATAAAGTCTACATTTTCATGTACCTATAGCTTTATCATTGAGCACATTCAAACCCGCTATAGTTCAATAAGGTATAGGGCAGGCCCATGCACCAATTGTTGTCTCACGTCCACCGGATATTATTGAATACCCTGTCTCGATAATTAGTAAAGAACGTGCTTAGTTTTCCGTATAGTTGATAGAAATATACTCGTTCAAGTTATCAACTGACAAATTTTCTTGCCTAACTAACTAGGTTTTTCCATACAATTTATTTATTGAAAAACGTAAGTTATGTTTTATAACTTTCGTAGCATGACGTCATTAAAGGGACTTGTTCACAGTTTATCAATATGAGAATTTTTCAACTTTTTGTTACAGATTCAAGAAATAAATGAAAAATGTACATCAGTGTGCGAAATAACACTAATGCCGCAGACTTATACTGAAAATACTCTTTCGTTTACGAAAAATCTTCGTTAGAAATTGATAAAATTATAAAGAGTCTCAGACGCGAACTCTATCGAAGACTCGCAGACTTGGTATTTCAGCTTCGCACTCGTTAAGTTATATTATGGGATTGTAGAGAACGCTGTCAAGTAAGGCCCCATTTAATTTTCATGAAGCTTGATAAGAATATTTATCACGAACATATCTGGGTTGAGTTTGGAACTGGGTAACCGGAGGGTAAAAACTAGGTCACTAGGTCACATGTTTGAGCAAATGAAACTTGGTCCGAACATTTGTTCTAATGATATCTCGACTTAGTTCGAAAATGGTTCCGGTTCGTTGAAAAACATGGCCACCAGGAGCGGGGTAGTTTTCATCATACGGCTGTAGTGAAACATTTCAATACTCTAGAACTACATTTTACTCCAAACTTCATGAAAAATGGTCGAAACATTTATTGTTATGTACGGAATACCGTTAGTGCCATCGTGGTTACACATTAAAATCCTAAGGGCGAGAATGCGAGAACGCGAGAGTGCGATGGCAACAATGCGAGAATACGATGACGAGAGTGCGAGAATACGATGACGAGAGTGCGAGAATACGATGACGAGAATGCGAGAACGCGATAGAACGATGACGACAATGCAACATAGCGACAATACGATGGCGACAGTGCGATATTACGATGGCGACAATGCGATAGTCATATCGTACTGTCGCCATCGTATTGTCGCACTGTCGTCATCGTATTGTCGCACTGTCGTCATCGTATTGTCGCTCTGTCGTCATCGCATTCTCGCACTCTCGTCATCGTATTCTCGCACTCTCGCACTGTCGCCATCGTATTGTCGCACTGTCGTCATCGTATTCTCGAACTCTCTTCATCGTATTCTCGCACTCTCGCATTGTCGCATTGTCGCCATCGTACTATCGCACTGTCGCCATCGTTTTGTCGTACTGTCGCCATTGTATTGTCGCACTGTCGTCATCGTACTATCGCGTTCTCGCATTCTCGTCATCGTAGTCTCGCACTCTCGTCATTGTATTCTCGCACTCTCGTCATCGTATTCTCGCATTGTCGCCATCGTACTCTCGCGTTCTCGCATTCTCGCCCTTTGGATTTTAATGTGTAACCACGATGGCCCTAACGGTATTCCGTAGTTATACTATCTCGGCCGAGTTCGAAAATAGTTCCGGTCCTTTGCAAACGATGGCCGCCAAGGGGCGGTTTAGTTTTCCACATATGGCTAAAACATGAAAACTTGTTAATGCCCTAGAAGTCACATTTTAAGTCCGATCTTCATCAAACTTGGTCGGAACGTTTGTTCTTATAATATCTCAGAGCCAGAAAATGGGTTCCTTTCGTTAAAAAAAAACATGGTTGCCAGGGTGCGGGGCAGATAAACTGCAATCTTCGGTGGGATCTTTGAAAAGACCTACAGAGTTTTCAACATATTAAAAAAAAACGCTGAAGAGAAAGGTAAGATGCAACTATAGCCTCCATGGTGATTTCTCCGTTTACCATATCGGACGAGCGTGGTGGGGTTCCGTCAATAACTTAAATTTGCATTGCATATTCTAGATAAAATTGTGGATATAACAACACGCGTGCGTGTACACTAAGCTTGGAAATGTATTAGGGAGGTGACTAATCAAAGTCAACGTCGCTTTAACTAAAAAATAGACAAACAGTTTCCGCTCAATAACTTGAATGAAAATATTGCATTGACATTTTACAAGCTTGCATAGATATCTAGATAAGGATAATATTTGGGACGAAGGGTAGGGTAAAGGTCTATGTCAATGGACCTGAACATAAAACAATGGTTTTGGTCAATAACTTACGGAATACCGTTAGGGCCATCGTGGTTACCCATTAAAATCCAGAGGGCTACAATGCGATAGTGCGATAGTACGATGGCGACAATGCGATAGTACGATGGCGACAATGCGATAGTTCGATTGCGACAATGCGACAACTCGATAGTAAGATGGCGACAATGCGATAGTCATCGTACTGTCGTCATCGTATTATCGCATTGTCGTCATCTTATTATCGCTCTGTCGCCATCGTATTGTGGCATTGTCGTCATCGTACTGTCGCACTGTCGCATTGTCGCCATCGTACTATCGCACTGTCGCCATCGTATTGTCGCACTGTCGTCATCGTATTATCGCACTATCGCATTGTCGCCATCGTACTATCGCATTGTCGACTATCGCCTTCCGGTACACAAACTATTCTTATTGCAGAAACAAAATAGATGACTTTATAAAGATGTACTTTGAAAGAGGTTACAGTTATAATGAAATCAAATTCTTATTAAGTTATAAAATGGGTATTGATATAAGGTATGCCGAACTGTAAAGTATTTTTAGAAGCGGCTCCATCTAGGAAAAAATACGATTTGCGCATGTGTACCGGAAAGCGATAGACGACAATGCGACAGTACGATGACGACAATGCGACAGTGCGACAATACGATGGCGACAGTGCGATAGAACGATGGCGACAATGCGATAATACGATGACGACAGTACGATAACGCGATAGTACGATGGCGACAATGCGAT